>ONZH01022660.1:0-17466 GCA_900303285.1 Rhinella marina
ATGGCGTGTCTACAGAAAATGCTGATGGAAAATGTGCAATTTACGTTCACAAACTTTCATATGGACATATTGCTATTGAATGCCGTGTACATATAATATCGCCACTATTATGTTCCTTTCATTGCTAACCACTAACTAGAGAATAATACCGCATAAAACAGAACATATTCCTTACTATGACATTTATTCTCACACTGCATTTTACTGTGAATTCTTTCTGTATTTTTACGTCTTTAATAGAGATAAGCGAGCACTAAAATGCTCGGGTGCTCGTTATTTGAGACGAACTTTTCCCGATGCTCGGGTGCTCGTTTCGAGTAACGCCTCGATTGAACCCAATGGGAGACCCGATTGAAGTCAATGGGAGACTCGAGCATTTTTGCAGGGGACCAAGGCTCTGCCTAGGGAAGGCTGGGTGAAAACCTGGAAACCTCAGAAAATGATGGAAACACCACGGAAATGGACAGGAAACAGCAGGGGCAGCATGCATGGATGCCTCTGAGGCTGCCTAATCCCACCATTACCCCAAATTCTCCTGCAACAGCCTGGTGGTGACCCTCATGGCAATTGTGCTCACCCAGACCAAGAAAGGCAAGGCACATGCCCATCACATGTTAGGGAAGCACCCAACTAGGTGCAACGAAGGTCCATCACCCATGCCCATGCTGGCACTGCTCTCCTATCCCCAGCCACATGATGCAGGCATAAGCCTGACACAGCATGGCGGTGACACCAACAAGTGACCAAGTTAGATGAGGTAGCAGGTGAGCCACCCAAAAATTTAGCCTGACGCAGCATGGCGGTGACAACAGAGTGACCGAGTTAGACTGAGGTAGCAGGAGGTGAAGCACGGATGGTAATTCGAAGGAGGAGGAAGAGGGGTTGGAGGAAGAGGCATAGTAAGTCTGAGAAACCGTGACCGAGGTAGGCCCCGCAATCCTCCAAGTGGGCAGTACATGAGCGGCCCCAGGGTCAGACTCGGTCAGAGTGACCGAGCTACACGACGGTAGCAGGTAGAGCACATAAAAAATTTAGTGTGGCCCTGTATGTGGACGTCAAGGGCTTGTGCATGTAGGTGGGCTGAACTTTTTTTCTGCTTGCGCTCCAACGTCTGCTGTAATGACAGCTGAACGTCGTGCAGGGACACATTGGTGGACAGTGTGGAGGATCATGGAGGCAGAGGCAGCGAGTGACACAGAGGAAGGAGCAGTGGTGGGACCCGCATGAGGGGAACGGATGGCCTTGGTTCCATAATGTTTAGCACTCGTATACCTGCGCATGCTGGTGGTGGTTAGGCTGGTAGTGGTGGAACCCCCACTTAAAAATTTGGCATCAACTGGTACGGCTGTCAACATTGAGCTTGAACTAGTGGGGCATGTGTGGTATCGATTCTTCTCAGTTTAAAATCGTATACATCCCCTATCTTGGGACCATATATTTCATGGATTTTTCGAACACGGAAAAGGAAAAAGAGCTTGCTCTGGCCAGGGGAGTGTCTTTTCTACTGCAGCTAAGGGGACGTGTCCATGCTCTGCCTATCACAGGTCAGGAGCCAATTAAAAGAAGAACCAAAAAAAATCTGTTCTTCTTATCAGTTCAAAATCTAATACGTCCCCTATCCGGGTAAATTGTTTGGAGAGAGGGCCTGTAGGTGGGGGGCAGGCTGGGGGGAAGGAGGTTGAACTGGAAGAGCCAGAGGAGTGCCCCCTTGGCTAGCGTGTGTGGTGGTGACAACAGCCGGATGGAGTTAGAATGACGACGCAGGACCCCAACTTAAAAATTTAGAATCAACCAGTACGGTTGTCAACTCTGAAATTTGTCAAGTGGGGCATGTGTTGTATGCATTCTTCTCAGTTTAATACCATATACGGAAAAATAGTTTGGAGAGAGAGAAAGAGTGGAAAAAGACGTATTTTTAAAAGTGACGTTCAGTATAGATCAGTTAAAGAGAAAGAAAGGATTTTATGAAATGGATTTGTATCACTGAGAGCAAAAGAATGTATTTTTTTACGTGACGTGCAGTATAGATCACTTGGAGATAAAAAGGGGAATGTGCAGACTTGGGCTGCTATAGTGCAAACCACTATGGTGGTGACAACAGAGTGAGCGAGTGACACTGCGGGAGCAGGCGAACCACATAAACATTTTTCATGGCCCTGTATGGCGGCGGTGACAACAGAGTGACTGAGTTAGTATGCGGTAGCTGGTGAAGCACCCAAAAATTTAGCCTGACACAGCATGGCGGTTACACCACCAATGACTTTGTCTGACTGAGAATGCAGTGAAATGGCTTTTGTTGAGCCTCCAAAAATTTTTTTCTTTTCGGAGTACATAAAGTCGACCCTCAGCAAAAAAAAATTTTTTTAAATGTCGGTACTTGCGACTCCTGAAAAATTGTTTTGGACTGTCTGTTTGACTCTCCTGAAACATTGTTTTACACTGTCTGTAGTTGACACTGCGGAAAAATTGTTTGGAGAGAGGTCCTGTAGGTGGCCCTCCGGAAAAATTGTTTTGAGAGAGGGCCTGTAGGTGGACCTCGGGAAAAATTGTTTGGAGAGAGGGCCTGTAGAGGGCCCTCCGGAAAAATTGTTTAGAGAGAGGGCCTGTAGGGGGCCCTCCGGAAAAATTGTTTAGAGAGAGGGCCTGTAGGTGGCCCTCCGGAAAAATTGTTTAGAGAGAGGGACTGTAGGTGGCCCTCCAGAAAAATTGTTTGGAGAGAGGGCCTGTAGGTGGCCCTCCGGAAAAATTGTTTGAAGAGAGGGCCTGTAGGGGGCCCTCCGAAAAAATTGTTTAGAGAGAGGGTCTGTAGGTGGCCCTCCGGAAAAATTGTTTAGAGAGAGGGACTGTAGGTGGACCTCCGGAAAAATAGTTTAGAGAGAGGGCCTGTAGGTGGACCTCGGGAAAAATTGTTTGGAGAGAGGACCTGTAGGGGGCCCTCCGGAAAAATTGTCGTAAAAGAGTGCCAGTTGGCCCTCTAAAAAATTGCGTTTTGGGTCAGCGTTAGGCAACGACGAGGAGGAGTAGAAGGAGTAGAGAAGAGGAATCGGATACATAAGTAATGTTAATCTTTAGCTGCTTTTCCCCGGAGAAGATTTGAATTCCGGTGAAATCCAGGCTTTGTTCATTTTAATAAGCGTCAGCCTGTCAGCGCTGTCAGTTGACAGGCGTGTACGCTTATCAGTGATGATGCCACCAGCTGCACTGAATACCCGCTCTGACAACACGCTAGCGGCAGGGCAGGCCAGCACCTCCAAGGCGTACAGCGCCAGTTCAGGCCACGTGTCCAGCTTTGAAACCCAGTAGTTGTATGGAGCAGAGTGATCGGTCCGGACGTTGGTATGGTCAGCTAGGTACTCCCTCACCATCTTTCTGTAAAGCTCACCCCTACTCTGCCTAGACTGGGGACAGGTGACGGTTTCTTGATGGGGTGACATAAAACTGGCAAAGGCCTTGGAGAGCGTTCCCCTGCCAGTGCTGGACAAGCTGCCTGCTCGCCTCCTCTCCCCCGCTACTTGGCCCACAGAACCACGCCCTCTGCAACTAGCAGCGTCAGATGGGAAGGATTGTTTCAGCTTGTGCACCAGGGCCTGTTGATATTGATTCACTCTCATACTCCTTTCCTCTGCAGGGATGAGAGTGGAAAGGTTCTGCTTGTACCGTGGGTCCAGGAGAGTGAACACCCAGTAATGGGTGTTTGAAAAAATGCTTCTAACGCGAGGGTCACGGGATAGGCAGCCTAACATGAAGTCTGCCATGTGCGCCAGAGTCCCAACACGCAAGAATTCCCTCTCCTCACTGGCCTGACTCTCCATTTCCTCCTCCTCCTCCTCTTCAGCCCATACACGCTCAAGAGTTAAGAAGGACTGAGCATTGGTACCCTCTTCTGTCTCGCCGACATTCTCCTCCTCTTCCTCTTCATCCTCATCCACCTCCTCCGATATGCGCTGAGAATCAGACCGGAGGGTGCTCTGGCTATCAAGCGACGTATCTTCCTCCACCGTCTCTTGTGACAAGCGCAAAGCTTCCGACTTCATGCTGAGCAGTGAGTTTTTCAACAGGCAAAGCAGCAGGATGGTGAGGCTGATAATGGCGGCATCGCCGCTGACCATCTGTGTTGACTCCTCAAAGTTGCTCAACACCTGGCAGATATAAGACATCCACATCCACTCCTCATTGTAGACTTAAGGAATCTGACTGACCTGACTACCAGTTCTGGTGGAAGTTGACATCTGGCAGTCTACAATCGCTCTGCGCTGCTGGTAAACTCTGGATAACATGTCGAATTCCATCTTGTGGGCACGTCGCACAACAGTCGGTGAGCGGGCAGTTGTAGGCGGCGCTGCGCTGCCCTGAGAGTGGCAGCATCTGTGGTCGACTTGCGGAAATGCGCACAGATGCAGCGCACCTTGGTGAGCAAATCAGACAGATTGGGGTATGTCTTGAGGAACCGCTTAACTATGAGATTGAACACGTGGGCCAGGCATGGCACCAGGTTACGCCCGTTGTCACACACAACCATGCCTGGCTTGAGGTTCAGCGGTGCCAGCCACACATCGGTCTGCGCCGTGATGCCCTGTAACAGCTCTTGGGCCGTGTGCCTTTTGTCACCTAAGCTCAGCAGTTTGAGCACCGCCTGCTGGCGCTTACCCACAGCACTGCTGCTGCGCCTAGAGCTACCGACTGAAGGCGCCGTGCCCACGGATGGTAATTCGGAGGAGGAGGTGGAGGAGGAGGAGGGGTCGGAGGAGGAGAGATAGTACGTCTTAGAGACCGTGACCGAGGTAGGCCCCACAATCCTCGGTGTGGGCAATACATGAGCGGCCCCAGGGTCAAACTCGGTCCCAGCCTCCACCAAGTTAACCCAATGTGCCGTCAGTGATATATAGTGCCCCTGCCCGGCAGCACTTGTCCACGTGTCCGTGGTTAGGTGGACCTTCTCAGAAACAGCGTTGGTCAGGGCACGGATGATGTTATGTGACACGTGCTGGTGTAGGGCTGGGACGGCACATCGGAAAAAATAGTGGCGGCTGGGGACCGAATACCGAGGGGCAGCCACCGCCATGAGGTTGCGAAAGGCCTCGGTCTCTACCAGCCTATAGGGCAGCATCTCCAGGCTCAGCAATTTGGAAATGTGGACGTTGAGGGCTTGGGCATGTGGGTGGGTGGAACTGTATTTCCTCTTGCGCTCCAGTGTCTGCTGTAAAGACAGCTGAACGCTGCGCAGGGACACATTGGTGGACGCTGTGGAGAATCGTGGAGGCAAAGGTGTGGTTTTCCGGCGGGAGGCGCTCGTGCCGGGGTCCTGGGCAGGGGGTTGACTAGCAGAGGCAGCGAGTGACACAGGGGAAGGAGCAGTGGTGTGACCCGCAGGAGGTGGTGAACGGCCTTGGTTCCATTGAGTGGGGTGTTTAGCACTCATATGCCTGCGCATGCTGGTGGTGGTTAGGCTAGTAGTGGTGGCACCCCTGCTGATCCTGGTGTGGCACAGGTTGCACACCACAGTCCGTCGGTCATCCTCACTTTCTTTAAAGAACCTCCAGACTTGCGAACATCTAGGCCTCGCCACGGGAGCTTCACTACGTGAAACAGTTGCTGCTGATGCATCAGCTCTGGCACGGCTTCTCCCTCTGGCCACACCACTGCCTCTTCCAACCTCTTCTGGTGCAGCACTCGCCTCCGCCTCAGAAGCACTGTCTTCACTCGGCTTATCAACCCAGCTTGGGTCAGTCACCTCGTCATCCTCCGATTCCTCAGTCTGTTCCCCCCTCGGACTTCCTGCCCTGACCACAACTTCACCACTGTCTGACAACCGTGTCTCCTCATTGTCCGACACCTCTTTACACACTTCTTCCACTAAGTCAACAATGTCATCATCATCACCCACAGACTGCGACAGTTGGAAAACTTGGGCATCGGGAAAGAGGTCAGCAGCAACCTGAGAAGTGGTTTGTGACTCTGGGAAGGGTCCAGAAAACAGTTCCTGAGAGTATGCCGGATCGCATTTCAAATTTTACTGGGAGGGGGCAGACTGGGGGGAAGGAGGTTGAGGTGGAGGAGCCAGAGGAGTGCTCCCTTGGGTAACGTGGGTGGACTGCGTGGAAGACTCACTGGTGGACAAATTACTTGAAGCATTGTCCGCAATCCACGACATCACCTGTTCGCACTGTTGTGGTTTCAACAGTCCTCTACCACGTGTCCCTGTAAGTTGAGACATGAAGCTAGGGAGTGTAGCTCTGCGGCGTTCCCCTGCTCCCTCATCAGCAGGTACTGTCTCACCCTGCCCAGGACCACGGCCTCTGCTCCCTGCAGTAATTGAATGCCCACGCCCATTCCCTCGTCCTCGACCCTTAGCCCTGGAGTTCAACATTTTCTGTATATAAGTGTATTATATAAAAAAAAAATTGGCCTGCTGTACTGAAACCCACAAACTTGTTCAATCTGAACAAGTTAATATATAGGTGGATAAGTTAGAGCAAAATTACGTATGTTATTACGTACCGTGCAGTATGGAGCAATTACACTGAAACTATTAGATTAGGCAGACTTGGCCTGCTTAAGTGCAACCCAGAAAAATGTCGCACTCAGATTTTACTAATGTAGCTGTATCAGTGAGAGCAAAAGACCTTTTTTAATTACGTGACGTACAGAATGGGTCACCTGGACAGAAAATACGGATTGTGCTTTGTATATAGGTGGATAAGTTAGAGCAAAATTACGTATTTTATTACGTACCGTGCAGTATGGAGCAATTACACTGAAACTATAAGATTAGGCAGACTTGGTCTGCTTAAGTGCAACCCAGACAAATGTCGCACAGAGATTTTTCTAATGTAGCTGTATCAATGAGAGTAAAAGACCTTTTTTAATTACGTGACGTACAGTATAGGTCACCTGGACAGAAAATACGGATTGTGCTTTGTGGTGACTGGACAGCTGAACTGTGACACACAGAATGGTTCCACACAGCTGTATGAAATGGATTTGTATCACTGAGATAAAACAACAAAAAAACTTTTTATTTTTTGGTTTTGTTTTTTTTTACGTGATGTGCAGAATATATCAGAGAGCAAACTCAGCCCCTGCTGCCTGTGGTTATATTGACTGCAACCCAGACAAATGTCGCACAGAGATTTTTCTAATGTAGCTATATCAGTGAGAGCAAAAGACCTTTTTTAATTACGTGACGTACAGAATGGGTCACCTGGACAGAAAATACGGATTGTGCTTTGTATATAGGTGGATAAGTTAGAGCAAAATTACGTATGTTATTACGTACCGTGCAGTATGGAGCAATTACACTGAAACTATTAGATTAGGCAGACTTGGTCTGCTTAAGTGCAACCCAGACAAATGTCGCACAGAGATTTTTCTAATGTATCTGTATCAGTGAGAGTAAAAGACCTTTTTTAATTACGTGACGTACAGAATGGGTCACCTGGACAGAAAATACGGATTGTGCTTTGTGGTGACTGGACAGCTGAACTGTGACACACAGAATGGTTCCACACAGCTGTATGAAATGGATTTGTATCACTGAGATAAAACAACAAAAAACTATTTTTATTTTTTGGTTTTGTTTTTTTTTACGTGACGTGCAGAATATATCAGAGAGCAAACTCAGCCCCTGCTGACTGTGGCTATATTGACTGCAACCCAGACAAATGTCGCAGAGATTTTTCTAATGTAGCTGTATCAGTGAGAGCAAAAGACCTTTTTTAATTATGTGACGTACAGAATGGGTCACCTGGACAGAAAATACGGATTGTGCTTTGTGATGACTGGACAGCTGAACTGTGACACACAGAATGGTTCCACACAGCTGTATGAAATGGATTTGTATCACTGAGATAAAACAACAACAAAAAAAAATTGTTATATATGGCGATAGCTGCACTACTAGTGCCAGCCAGCCCAGCCAGGAGACAAAAAAAAATGTCTTGCAGCCCTTAGAAGGGCTGTTGGGTTCTTTTGAGATCACTCCTGCCTAACAGAGAACTAAATCCAGGCCCTAACACTCTCCTTGAAACGCAGCAGATCTGTCCCTAACGACATCCAGACAGCATCTGAGCCGAGCACCGCAGGACGTCACTAGTATATTCCAGGGTCACCTGATCAGGCCAGCCAACCCCTGCTATCGACATGTAAGGGCCCCACGTGATGCTGGGTGTACCGCAGAGTCTCCTGGCTTGTGATTGGCTGAGTTTATAGCCGCCAAAAATTCAAAATGCGGGAGATGCCATTTCCTCGAGCATGGCGAGATACTCGTCTGAGCAGCGAGCACTTACGAGTACCCTAATACTCGAACGAGCACCAAGCTCGGACCAGCATGCTCGCTCATCTCTAGTCTTTAATATTGTATGCAATTATTGCTTAAACAATCTCCAATTAATTGTATCTTTTTTTTTATACATTCTCTTCTTACTCAGGGATGGTTAAACATTAGCAGATCTAATAGCACATTTTGTCTCTAATATTACTTATATGGTATGTACTGTAATAACAATAGAACTAGAGATTTGCAATTTTTTAGAATGGTCTTTACTGTCAGTTTAATGCATCTGGTTATCAAGTTTGATTCATCAGGTCCGTAAAAGAGTTTTCTCTCCAATGAATAGCTAATTAGATGTACAGTGCCTTGCGAAAGTATTCGGCCCCCTGGAACTTTTCAACCTTTTGCCACATTTCAGGCTTCAAACAAAAAGATATAACATTTAAAATTTTTGGTGAAGAATCAACAACAAGTGGAACAAAATTTATTGGATCATTTAAACTTTTTTTGTAATAATAAAACTGAAAAGTTGGGCGTGCAAAATTATTCGGCCCATTTACTTTCACTTCAGAAAACTCAGTCCAGAAGTTCATTGAGGATCTCTGAATGATCCAATGTTGTCCTAAATGACTGATGAAGATAAATAGAATCCACCTGTGTGTAATCAAGTCTCCGTATAAATGCACCTGCTCTGTGATAGTCTCAGGGTTCTGTTTAAAGCACAGAGAGCATCATGAAGACCAAGGAACACACCAGGCAGGTCCGTGATACTGTTGTGGAGAAGTTTAAAGCCAGATTTGGATACCAAAAGATTTCCCAAGCTTTAAACATCCCAAGGAGCACTGTGCAAGCGATCATATTGAAATGGAAGGAGTATCAGACCACTGCAAATCTACCAAGACCCGGCCGTCCCTCTAAACTTTCATCTCAAACAAGGAGAAGACTGATCAGAGATGCAGCCAAGAGGCCCATGATCACTCTGGATGAACTGCAGACATCTACAGCTGAGGTGGGAGAGTCTGTTCATAGGACAACAATCAGTCCAACACTTCACAAATCTGGCCTTTATGGAAGAGTGGCAAGAAGAAAGCCATTTCTCAAAGATATCCATAAAAAGTCTTGTTTACAGTTTGCCACAAGCCACCTGGGAGACACACCAAACATGTGGAAGAAGGTGCTCTGGTCAGATGAAACCAAAATTGAACTTTTTGGAAACAATGCAAAACGATATGTTTGGCATAAAAGCAACACAGCTCATCACCCTGAACACACCATCCCCACTGTCAAACATGGTGGTGGCAGCATCATGGTTTGGGCCTGCTTTTCATCAGCAGGGACAGGGAAGATGGTGAAAATTGATGGGAAGATGGATGGAGCCAAATACAGGACCATTCTGGATGAAAACCTGTTGGAGTTTGCAAAAGACCTGAGACTAGGACGGAGATTTATCTTCCAACAAGACAATGATCCCAAACATAAAGCAAAATCTATAATGGAATGGTTCAAAAATAAACGTATCCAGGTCTTAGAATGGCCAAGTCAAAGTCCAGACCTGAATCCAATTGAGAATATGTGGAAAGAGCTGAAAACTGCTGTTCACAAACGCTCTCCATCCAACCTCAAAGAGCTCGAGCTGTTTTGCAAGGAAAAATGGGCAAGAATTTCAGTCTCTAGATGTGCAAAACTGATAGAGACATACCCCAAGCGACTTGCAGCTGTAATCTCAAGCAGCTGTAATCTGCAACAAAGTATTAATGCAAGGGGGCCGAATAATTTTGCACGCCCCACTTTTCAGTTTTATTATTATAAAAAAAGTTTAAATGATCCAATAAATTTCGTTCCACTTCACAATTGTGACCCACTTGTTGTTGATTCTTCACCAAAAATTTAAAATGTTTGAAGCCTGAAATGTGGCAAAAGGTTGAAAAGTTCCAGGGGGCCGAATACTTTCGCAAGGCACTGTACTCTAAACGTGTTATCAGAAGCGGTCTAGGAGTAAATGCTGAATGTTATTATGGTTCACCTGGTTTAATTTTTGGAAGCCCAGTAAGTCATACTTGTCTCAGTTTACTCAGTGAGGTATATGTCCATTAGCATCTCCCTGAAATGCTGCCCCCATCAATGTATGAGTTTATCAAACTTGTCACTAACTGATCTGGGGTTTCAGGGGTGGACAAGCTCACTCACACATGTGCTACCAATGGTGACCCAGGAACTCCTTGACGCTGGGATCAGTGTAGTTCTAAGTGGCTGGGACACTTATCAATCGTACTTATCTATGTCTAATTGATATGCATGAAAACACCTTAAAATAATGTATGTCTCTCTCAACTAGTTACTCCACATGTGTCTGTACCGTTTTTCTCATTGATACTTTTGAAGTGCTGCCTTGTTTTTGGAGTGTGCAGAGTTATATGATATATACTCCCAATTTAACAATTTGCATTAGAAACTCATAATTGTATTCAGCATTAAAATTGTAAAATTAGAAGAAAAGAAATTCAACAAGAAAAGGGCTAGAAATGTTGATTTCTGTTTGAAAAAAATAGTACTGTTTAATTTACCTCTATCAAGGAATCCTCATTTTGCAGCATTTACAGCTTTGCAGACGTTTGCCATTCTAGCTGTAAATTTGATGAGGTAACTGCAGATATTTTTCGGCCCTTTTTTCGTCCTTAGCAGTCAAGCTGCTTCTAAAATAGAGCAATAAGGCTGAGATCTGTTGATGGCCAATCTACTTTTCCTGAACAGCTGGGTATTTCTATCCTGTTAGATTCAGATTTTGCTGTTCCAGAAAGGGAAAATTGCACATCTTTGCAAGATACTGTATATGTAACATCTGCAACCAATATGACTACAAATTAGAACCAAAAGAAAGTAAAACTAGTTCCACAAAAATGGTAAGTGAACACTGGAATGTTGAAAAGCAGCGAGCCCTTACACCCTTCATGTGGCAAGATACAACTCCTGAAAAATGTTCCTCGCTTCGCTGTTTTATTAGGTAGTAACTGACAACTCTGTTCGAAACATCTATCCTGTCACGACAGGGAAACAAGGGATAGTGTGCCCTGTCTGAACCCCACCTCTTTCCCTGCCTACTTACAGTAGATGCCCTAGGCGGCAAAACCGTAACTTGGAGACAGTCCCTATGCTGAGTACGTGCACAGGGAAGGGAAGGGAACACAGGGAAAGACGAACACAGACAGAACAAACACAATAGCAGAATAGTCAGCAAGCCAAGTCAAGAACAGGAGGTCACGTCAAATACCGAGGGGAATTGCAAAAGCGTAGTCTAAGTCCGAAGCCAAAATCCAATACACCAATAATCAACAGCAAGGTCCAACACAAAGCACTGATCTCAGAAGACTAATCACAGGCATCTGAGTGAGGCAGTTGCCATCTTTAAATAGCCCGCCCAGGATCATGTGATGTGGCCAGCATCACATGACCTGAGGCGGAGCAAGCTGTCCAAACAATATGTAAAGTAGCCATGTGGTGTGATCAGCACCACATGGCTAAACCCAAATGGAGAATTAACTCATGAAGTGCTGGCTAACAAGACCAGCACTTCAATTCCCTATTGCTCGTCTCTAGGGGGGCGGAGAGGTCCGGCGATGTCGTGCAGAGGGAGCGCGACGCCGACCTCGCGTGACAGTACCCCCCCTTCACGAGGGGCCACCGGACCCTTACCAGCGGGAGCAGGCTTATCGGGATGCTGCAGATGGAACTTTCGGATGAGCGAGTCTGCATGCATCCTGGTCAACGGTACCCAAGACCTGTCCTCAGGCCCGAACCCCTTCCAATGTACGAGGTACTGGAAGGAATTCCGGACCCTTCTCACATCCACAATTCTGGCAATCTCATGCTCCATTTGTCCTGCTACCTCAACCGGAGGAGGAGACTGTTCCTCAGGACCAACGGGAGCAACATAACGTTTGAGCAAAGACACATGAAAAACATTATGAACACGAAGGGAGTCGGGTAAACATAACCTAAAAGAAACCGGATTGATCACCTTGGTGATCCTGTAAGGACCAATGAAGCGAGGTGCAAACTTGTAGGATGGTACCCTCATGTTGAGATTTTTAGTCGATAACCATACCTTATCCCCAACCTTAAAATTCACACCCTTAGAACGTTTTCTATCAGCCTTAGCTTTTTGAACTCCTTGGGCCTTTTCCAGGTTCGACTGAACCTGTGCCCAAACTGTGCACAGTTCTTGAGAAAAATCATTGACCTCTGGGACAACCGACGCAGATGGGGAACAGGAGCCAAAGCGTGGATGAAAACCCATATTGCAGAAAAACGGCGACATCCCAGAGGATGAATTAACACGATTATTAATTGCAAATTCAGCCAGAGACAGGAATCTGGCCCACACATGCTGGTTATCAGAAACATAACATCTGAGATATTGCTCAACGGATTGGTTAAGACGTTCAGTCTGACCGTTGGTCTCCGGATGAAAGGCTGATGAAAAGGACAAAGAGATACCAATCTTATTACAGAACGCCCTCCAGAACCTAGACACAAACTGTACTCCCCTATCAGAAACGATATTCTCAGGAACACCATGCAGTTTGACAATATTATCAATGAACACGGACGCCAAGACCTTCGCAGAGGGTAATTTACACAAAGGAATAAAATGACACATTTTGCTGAATCTGTCAACCACCACAAATATCACGGTTTTACCCTCAGAGCACGGCAAATCCGTGATAAAGTCCATGGACAGATGTGACCAAGGTCTACTAGGTATGGGTAAAGGATGTAACTCACCCATAGGTCGTGTCTTGGAATTCTTGGACCTGGCACAAGTGTTACACGCAGTTACAAAGCCTGAACATCTCTGGAGATTGACGGCCACCAATACTGCCTAGAGACCAACTCCTTGGTGGCATTGATGCCAGGATGTCCACACAAACAGAATTATGGCACTCACCCAGCAGTCGCAACTGCAAATGAGCCGGCACAAACAATTTGTCATTGGGGGTACCAATAGGAGCAAGATGTTGTCCTGCCGAGATTTCAGAAGCAAGGTCAGATGAGGTAGCGGCCACGATGATATCAGCTGGCAGGATGGGCTCAGGAGGGATGTCAGGAGGCTGATACGCCTGGAAACTTCGGGATAAGGCATCGGCCTTAACGTTCTTGCTCCCGGGTCTGAAGGTAACACAAAAATCAAAACGAGTAAAGAACAAAGCCCACCTCGCCTGTCTAGGATTCAATCGCTTAGCCGATTTCTAGAAACATTAAATTCTTATGATCCGTGAGGACCGTAATGCGGTGAAATGCCCCTTCTAAAAAATGACGCCATTCCTAAAATGCCCACTTGATTGCAAGTAACTCCCTATTCCCAATATCATAATTCCTCTCGGCAGGAGAGAACTTGCGGGAGAAGAAGGCGCATGGCATAAGATTAGTTAAGGTGGAAGACCCCTGGGACAGTACAGCCCCCACACCATCCTCAGACGCATCCACCTCAACTACAAAAGGCTTACTTTGATCAGGCTGGACCAACACAGGAGCATTAATAAAACACTGCTTTAACCTTTCAAAGGCCTCAATAGCTGCAGGGGGCCAATTGACCAGATCAGCCCCCTTGCGAGTCAAATCCGTAATGGGTTTGGCTACCACAGAAAAATTTTTGACAAATTTACGATAAAAATTAGCAAACCCCAGAAATCGCTGGAGCGCCTTCAAAGAGGAAGGTCGCACCCAATCCACAATGGCCTGTACTTTAACTGGGTCCATTTTGAAAGAAAAAGGGGTGAGAATGTATCCCAAAAAGGCCACTTCCTGAACACCAAAGGTACACTTTTCCCCTTTACCTGATTCAGCAAGTCAGGAATAAGGGGCAACGGGTATCTGTTTTTAACAGTGATTTTATTGAGCTCCCTGTAATCGATACAGGGCCTCAATCCTCCATCCCTTTTACCAACAAAGAAAAAACCTGCCCCCATGGGAGAAACTGAAGGCCGGATGTGACCCTTGGCCAGACTCTCTTTGAGATAATCCCTCATGGACTGACGTTCAGGAGTAGAGAGATTATAAATGCGACCTTTGGGATAATTTGGATCCCTCAATAAGGTCGATGGCGCAATCATATTGCCGGTGAGGAGGGAGGAACTCAGTCTCGGACATGGAAAAACGTCCGAAAAATCGCCGATATACTTGGGCAAGGAAAGAGACTCAGTGGTACCTCCAAACAGCAATACTGATCTACAACATTTGTCACAATTCATTCCCCATTTTCCAATTCACCTACCGACCAGTTGATCACAGGGTTGTGGTCCTGTAACCATGGCAGACCTAAAACAAGGTCGGCTGGTAAATCCTTTAATAGCAAGGAAGGAACAGTCTCGGTATGGGTAATTCCTACAGTTAATACAACCTCAGGAGTAACAAAACTCCACTCTCCATTATTCAATGGAGTGGAATCCAGTGCGATAATTTTGAATTACCTCCCTTAAAGGAATTATAGGCACACCCACAGATTGCACAAAATCATAATCAATAAATTTAGCAGCAGAACCTGAATCCACAAATGCTTCACCGGACCTCTTGAATTGGTTATAAGAAATGGAAATAGGTAACAAGATTTTCTTTCTTACCACCGCAGGGGGTACCTTACTTCCAGGAACAGACCTTTTTGAGAGCAGAAGTCTCGGACACTGCTGGAGCCAGTGGTTCATCTCACCGCAGTAAAAACAGGCCCCTCTCAGGCGTCTCTGATCCCTTCATAGTAACTCCCAACTGCATAGGCTCCTCCTGGACCTTGATAGGAGACGGGCTCTGAAGAGGAACTTCGGACAACACGACAACTTGAGGGGCAACAGAACGTTCCTTTTGTCTCTCCCTAAACCGTCGGTCAAGTTTGATAACTAAGGTCATAGTCGCCTCTAAGGTGTCAGGAGTAGGATAACTAACTAGTAAATCCTTCAGATGGTCAGACAGTCCCACCCTAAACTGGCTTCTCAAAGCAGGGTCATTCCATTTAGAGGACACACACCATTTTCTGAAGTCAGCACAGTAATCTCAACTGCACGGTTACCCTGCCGAATGTCTCTGAGCTGAGTTTCAGCTACAGCGGCCAAGTCAGGTTCTTCATATAAAAGACCTAGGCCCGGAAAAAAGCCTCCACAGACAATAGACAAGGGGAGTCAGGTGGCAATGAGAAAGCCCACTCCTGCAGATCACCTTGCAGCAAGGAAATAATTATTCCTACCCGCTGCTGCTCAGAACCCGAGGAGTGTGAGCGTAAACGGAAATATAATTTACAACTTTCCTTAAAGGAACGGAAAGTCCTTCGGTCCCAGAAAACCGATCGGGCAATTTTACATGGGGTTCAATATTGGGGTTTGGCATGGAGGGAACGACTGCGGGTGCTGTCCGCAGCTGCTCCTGATGTGGAGTCTCTCCGGCCAAATCCTGGATCATCTGAGCCATGTTACTCATCTGGTCCGTGAGTACTCGCAACGGCTCCATAGGTACAGCCTGTGATTCTGTCACGACAGGGAACAAGGGATAGTGTGCCCTGTCTGAACCCCACCTCTTTCCCTGCCTACTTACAGTAGATGCCCTAGGCGGCAAAACCGTAACTTGGAGACAGTCCCTATGCTCAGTACGTGCACAGGGAAGGGAAGGGAACACAGGGAAAGACGAACACAGACAGAACAAACACAATAGCAGAATAGTCAGCAAGCCAAGTCAAGAACAGGAGGTCACGTCAAATACCGAGGGGAATTGCAAAAGCGTAGTCTAAGTCCGAAGCCAAATCCAATACACCAATAATCAACAGCAAGGTCCAACACAAAGCACTGATCTCAGAAGACTAATCACAGGCATCTGAGTGAGGCAGTTGCCATCTTTAAATAGCCCGCCCAGGATCATGTGATGTGGCCAGCATCACATGACCTGAGGCGGAGCAAGCTGTCCAAACAATATGTAAAGTAGCCATGTGGTGTGATCAGCACCACATGGCTAAACCCAAATGGAGAATTAACTCATGAAGTGCTGGCTAACAAGACCAGCACTTCAATTCCCTATTGCTCGTCTCTAGGGGGGCGGAGAGGTCCGGCGATGTCGTGCAGAGGGAGCGCGACGCCGACCTCGCGTGACAGTACCCCCCCCTTCACGAGCGGCCACCGGACCCTTACCAGCGGGGAGCAGGCTTATCGGGATGCTGCAGATGGAACTTTCGGATGAGCGAGTCTGCATGCATCCTGGTCAACGGTACCCAAGACCTGTCCTCAGGCCCGAACCCCTTCCAATGTACGAGGTACTGGAAGGAATTCCGGACCCTTCTCACATCCACAATTCTGGCAATCTCATGCTCCATTTGTCCTGCTACCTCAACCGGAGGAGGAGACTGTTCCTCAGGACCAACGGAGCAACATAACGTTTGAGCAAAGACACATGAAAAACATTATGAACACGAAGGGAGTCGGGTAAACATAACCTAAAAGAAACCGGATTGATCCACCTTGGTGATCCTGTAAGGACCAATGAAGCGAGGTGCAAACTTGTAGGATGGTACCCTCATGTTGAGATTTTTAGTCGATAACCATACCTTATCCCCAACCTTAAAATTCACACCCTTAGAACGTTTTCTATCAGCCTTAGCTTTTTGAACTCCTTGGGCCTTTTCCAGGTTCGACTGAACCTGTGCCCAAACTGTGCACAGTTCTTGAGAAAAATCATTGACCCTGGGACAACCGACGCAGATGGGGAACAGGAGCCAAAGCGTGGATGAAAACCCATATTGCAGAAAAACGGCGACATCCCAGAGGATGAATTAACACGATTATTAATTGCAAATTCAGCAAGAGACAGGAATCTGGCCCACACATGCTGGTTATCAGAAACATAACATCTGAGATATTGCTCAATGGATTGGTTAAGAACGTTCAGTCTGACCGTTGGTCTCCGGATGAAAGGCTGATGAAAAGGACAAAGAGATAACCAATCTTATTACAGAACGCCCTCCAGAACCTAGACACAAACTGTACTCCCCTATCAGAAACGATATTCTCAGGAACACCATGCAGTTTTGACAATATTATCAATGAACACGGACGCCAAGACCCTTTGCAGAGGGTAATTTACACAAAGGAATAAAATGACACATTTTGCTGAATCTGTCAACCACCACAAATATCACGGTTTTACCCTCAGAGCACGGCAAATCCGTG
>ONZH01022661.1:0-26752 GCA_900303285.1 Rhinella marina
GGCTTCATTCAGTAGTAATCTCCACATCGTGCCACCCTCTCAATAGTTATTCCCAGCTGTGTCTACCTTTTAGGGTGAGTTCACATCACCATTATGGATTCCATAATTGTTTTCCGTTATAACATGGTTATAATGGAAAATAACGGAATCCATAAGATGGAAGTCAAAACAGAAGCCTTTAAAAAGCATTCGGTTTTGCATTCCATCATAATAGAAGTCTATCGCCAAGCATAACAGATCAATCTGGTTTCCGTTATCCAGGACAGAAAAAAAGTCCTGTTGACAGGACTTTGAAATCCTTGTAGCATCAGATGCCGCACTCATCACTGATTGCAGCATCTGATGCTACAATTGTGGGCTTTCAGGGGTTAATCCAGAAATTGTGAGATTGTGTGCTGTATCTTCAATCAAGATAGCCATGATGGCCTCTCCACAAGCAAATGGATCCGGTGAGTATATTTTGGGGATTTTTTTGCAGCCATTTCAGGAAAAATAGAGTCATTACCATGAAGTGCATGGAAATTTGGCCTTGTAGCAAATCAAATTGTTCCTTAAATTCGGATCAAAATCAATTTGTTTGGCTTCGATTCACTGAACACTAGTCCATACCTCCCAACTTTTAAAAAGAAGGAAGAGGGGTATAAATCGTGGTATGCACAGCGAACTGTGGCAGTTCTTTTTCATACTAGGCCACACCTCTATCCCTGCCCAAAATATAACTATATACAAAATTCCACCCAGTCTCCTAAATGCCCCCACATAGTAATTACTCACCCTTTTTGCCCCTTCACAGTAGGTATGTCCAGATATGCTCCCTTCACAGTAGTTATGCCCACATTGTGCCCATTCACAGTATTATGCCCAGATATGCCCCCTTACAGTAGTTTTGTCCTGATAAGCCCACTCACAGTAGTTTTGTCCTGAAATGTTCCCCCTCACAGTAGTTTTGCCCTGAGATGTGCTCCTCCACAGTAGTTTTGCCCTGATATGTGCCCCTTCACAGTAGTTTTGCCCTGATATGTGCTTCCTTAAAGTAATTTTGCCCTGATATGTGCCCCCTCACAGTAGTTTTAACCTGATATGTACCCCTCACAGTAGTTTTGACCTGATATGTGCCCCCTCACAGTAGTTCTGCCCTAATACTGATGTAGTAGAGTTAACACACATGCTTTCTGAGATGTGTTATCTAAACTAAATGCGTTAAGCAAACACCTTCAATTGCTTTTCAACGGCTTTTGTTTCAAGATCACACTTTAAATGATGACCCTATCTGGGTATGGGCTTTTAATTCAAAATATAATCACAGTTGGCTAGATTAGCCTATACACCCTACTTGACCCAGATACAAAGTGGACTTGTTTGTCCAATACTTAAAATATAACTTTTATTTATTGCTCCTAAAATAAACAGTGAGTAGTCCCTATTAAAAACCCTGCTGTCACTGACTGCGGCTCTACTTGTATAGTAACCTATAGTGTAACGGTGATGCTGGAAGTGTGCACTATTTCCAGCCCACCACACTTGCTGTTTGTTTAAAGCTGAGGCTTGTCCAGTTACATTCACTGGCAAGAGAACCACCACACACCATCAGACATTAATTACTGCAGACTGATTGTCTATTAAAGTGCTATACTAAGCAGCATACAGCTAAAGCAGTCTTTAAAACCTAGCTCTGCCCATCGACGTGTTTCACCAGCAATACTGGCTTCCTCAGGGGTAATGGGCAGACTTCTGGTGAAACATTTCGGGGGCAGAGCAAGGTTTTAAAGACTGCTTTAGCTGTATGCTGCTTAGTATAGTATTTATTCAATAAATAAAAGTTATAATTTAAGTATTAGACAAACAAGTCCACTTTGTATCTGGGTCAAGTAGGGTGCATAGGCTAATCTAGCCAACTGTGATTATATTTTGTTTCAAGATAACGCAATGAGTTAAGAAATTTGAGCTAAGGGTTTGTGTAAATCACAGAAAAGGAATATTAGTGCACAAAAATAGATGCAAACAATATATACTGTATAAACTAAGACCTCATTCTGATATGTTTTCTGTGAGTTTTGTTTGGTTTATAATATGTACCTGAGGGAGTGGCACCTTCAGGTGTGAATGCGATCTTAGCTTATCTTGAGTAGCATTCTTGTGCACTTTTGCTCCTCCTATCAAATTGAGAGTCTTGATTGCGTGGTACATATAGGTGTGTTTGCTCCTCCTCTCATTGGTTGCTGTATGAACGTAGAGGTTACTAGGAGCAACACGCCTATATGTGCGGCGTCCACGCTCCTAGATATAGATGCCCACTGGCATGGTTAGGTTTAGCATAGGACCTGCCTGACCTGAGACCACCGTGACGCTGGGTAGGTGGGCACAGTTGTGTTTTGATCAAAATATATTGGCTAAGAGTCTCAGATTTTATCATATCAGAATGAGGTCTTAGTTTATACAGTATATATTGTTTGCATCTATTTTTGTGCACTAATATTCCTTTTCTGTGATTTATTTTGATATATATAACCACTGACATCCGCAATCATTATTATCACATCATGCAGGATGTTTTTTATCTTTTTGTTTCTGTGAGTTTTCTAAGGGTTTGTGTGTTAACTCTCTATGTGCCCCCTCACAGTCATTTTGCCCTGATGTGTGCCCCCTCACAGTACTTCTGCCCTGATACGGTATGTGCCCCAGCACAGTGGTTTTGCCCTGATATGTGCCCCAGCACAGTAGTTTTGTTATGATATGTGCCCCCTGTTTTTCAGCTGCTTATATTAGTTGTTGTTTTCTTTTCCCCCTTTCTCCTGTTCATTTTTTTACTTTCTACATATGTTTGAAAGGACTAAGGACTTCACATTCTCTCTACCTGTGAATCACCCTAACACAATTGGATCTACTTCTTTGGACACTGTCTAGAAATATAGAAGACTGCAACTACTTTATAGCTCATTGCGGCATTATGCGCCCGCATTTGTATGAAGCAGGCTGATGTGTTGAGCCTGCTCCATACACTGCGGGTGCTGGTTGTATCATACAGCAGGTACCTGGCCGCAATGACAGGGAATGACGATCCCACCAAATTTGTTAAGCTACAATATCGCAAAATGGACAGACAAAATGTACTATAGTGTCAGATACATTATATGGAAACAAATATACCTCATATTCCTGGAACTCACTAAGGGAACCATAAAACATTTGTAATTGTCAAACTGAGTTTATGTAAGAGTTATTTTCAGTATAGCTGTCAAGCTGTTATTTATGAATTCTGATAAATAACACTATGAATATGATTGAAATACTATAGTCTGAAACAGCTTGAGAGAGACAAAACACCGACCGCTGTATAGGGTATACTGAAAGCTCAATCAATCAAATTGATTAAGCCTTCAAGTTGCTGATATTCTCTCCAATGATAGCTTCAAAAGCTGCAAAACAGCTTTTTCCGCATTACTGGTGAATTTCCTTTCAAACACAATTTCTGTAACCACCATATGAATTAGCATGATAAGGATTTACGCTTAGGCTGGCCATACACAGTACTGGAAATAGATGAGTACAGCGCTGAGCTATCTCTGGAGGTCCCATAGAGAATGAATGGGGAGGCAGGGCGCATGCTTCACCTGTTGCTTCATCAAAATGAGGGAATTGGAGGGGCCCTGACGCCGTGCGAAATGGCCGCTTGAATCCACAGCGCTTACCAGCCCTCATTCTAGCGACGATCCACAGCACTTTACAGCAACTGAACAGCAGCCAATCTTCTTCTGGACACCTGTAAGAGACTCATACTTACCGGGATGAAGGGCAGGAGACTCAGGGAACCACCCAGGCACCTGAAAGACTTCTTCCTTGCCGAGACCAGGACTGGGCAAGATGGCGGCGGCGGGAACAGACAGCAGGCAGCACAACAAGCAGAAGAGCCTCTTCTTCTCCCTCCTTGGACCCTGAAAACAAGGGGAAAAAAATTAACAACACTTCTAAAAGAACAAAAACTACAAAAACCCCTAAAAGCACAAAAGGGACGACTACAAATACATCAAAGAAAAGCTTACCTGTCTCCACACAAGAAGATAAAGATGAAGCCAATATGTCTGACTCCTCCAGCATCCACAGCCCTGCAAAGCAAAAACCAAGAAAAGGAAAAAAAAAAAAAGACTTTTTAACCTATGATGAAACAGACCAGCAGAAAACCCTCTCACCACAACATGTAAGTGTTTTTGAACAGATTTATACAACTAATGATGTCATTACAGTGAACTTAATAAAAGATATGCTACTGGCACTAAACTCGTCCATAAAAAAGGACATTTCTAAAATATGTCACTACTTATCCTCTAATATAGATGACCTAGGGGAAAGAGTAAACCATATAGAAAATAAAATGGCGCAATATGCTGGGGCCCACAACACCTTAGTAGACGCCCATAACACTCTTGACGATGACATAACCGCCATCAAATAAAAAATGGCAGACCTTGAAGTTCAGAGGAATTACTGAAGCTGTAACACCGGATGAACTATCCAAATATATACAAAGCCTGAAGAAAAAATTGCTGCCAGAAGCTACCTCCCTTGATCTCACTATTGATAGAGCTCATAGAATCCCCAAACTGAAAGCAATACCAGAGAATAAACCAAGGGACGTTTTAGCCCACATACATTTCTACCACACAAAAGAAGCGGTCATGATAGCAACAAGGAAAACAAATACATTACCTGAACCGCTTGACAAAATATCACTATTTACAGACCTCTCACAAGCCACAACTGCAGAGAGGAAAAAACTTCAACCGTTGACAAACTGCCTCAGAGAAAATAAAATACCATACAAATGGGTCTTCCCCACCAAGCTACTTATCTATAAAGAAGACACCTTGCATATCTTACACTCAGTAGATCAAGGGTTAAAACTGCTGGAAAAATGGCAAATAGATACCACTACGATTGGCATGCAAAAAAAAAACAAAAAGAAGTGTCCACACTACCAGAAGAATGGATTCCCGCAACGAATAAAACCTGATTTGCAGTAAGTCCTGAATTTACTTGATTTCTCTACTACATGAGGCTGGAGTTCTGGACGAACTTTACCCCCAATTCAATAAGATCAAAATGATCTCTCTAAGTACTACTTTTTCCGCCTTGTTTTACTGTTACTGTTATTGTTATTTTTTTCCCTTATTGGTTTTCTAGTTTTACACAGGCTATACCAAACACGAACAAAGAACAACTCTTTACATGACAATATGACCTATACGAGACAGTCATCAAGATCAAGACAATCACTTGCATGCCAACTTAATGAAGAATCAACTTCAACCCAAAGAAAGAAGAAAAGCCATATTAAGCTATCATATCCACCAAAATGGTCATTAAGATACTCTCTATGAATGCTAAGGGGTTAAATCAGCAATTCAATATCACTATCACTATAGAAAGAGGCCAAAAACAATAACTCTGATTAAAGATAAGCAAATCGATTCGTCGATTTGTTGATTCGTATCGAATCTTGGGAATTTTTAGCTGCAAAGCGAATCCGAATATTAGTTGATTCAATTCGGCTTTGTACGCATTCGCTACGTAGTTTGTCCTATAAATTATATGCTATTGCTACGTATAAGTTACTGTATGCGCTGTTGCGTACAAATTCAATTAATTAGCGAACTTTTACTGTTAGTTCGTTTATCATGCGCAAAAGCCCAGGAAGAAAGCGGTCACCTGACCTAGTGGGCAGGGCTTGCACTGATTGGCTCAGGCTCGGTAAGCTAGTGACGCATCACTTCTTTTGCGACTGCTGAGACGAACAGAAGCACTGTGTGTGAAGTTCTGAGACCTGTTTTATAAAAATTTGATATAATAGCTCTGGGAATCCATATTACACATATCACCAGGCTAACACAAAATTGTAGTGGAGGAGAAAGGAGATAAGTGGAGTGGATGGCACGCTCATCTCAGTCTCAGCCAGACGATTTACTGTCATCTGCTGATACAGTATCTGTATGCATTTTCTGCCACCTCTCGGGCTTCAGTGTTCCCTCCTAGTGGTGTCCCTTCTGCAATTTCTAAAAAAAAAGCCACTGAAGCCCACCTTATAATCCGGCGGTTATAGAGGACAGCCTCCCTGAGGATTTCTTAGAGGGCAGTCAGAGTTTGAACTGCCCGGAATTGTCGGTTGGTGGGGAACAGCCTAATTTGCATTCCGAAAAATGTGTTGTGGAGGAGTCTGATGATGAATCTGATGTGTTAGACCGGAGGACCTGGGAAGTGGATCGGGCTGGTGAGGAGGATTTGAGCTTAGAGGAGGAGGGTGGTACTAGTAGTGGCAGCAACAGAGGGCAGAGGCGAGTTAGGCCCAGGGCTAGTGCTTCCCTGGGAACTAGAGAGACCCCAAATATAGTGGGGCCGGCACCAGGGTGTAAGCATGCAAGGGCTACAAGCTTGGCCAGCTGTGGAGGGCGCACGTCGGATGTGTGGAAGTATTTTACCACTCTGCCGGGGGATAGCAGTATGGCCACGTGTAATTTGTGTAAACAGAAATTGTGCTGTGGGAAAGCCACAAATGTTGGCACCACTGCTCTGTGAAACCACTTGAAGCGGCGTCATGCCGGCAATTTAGAGCAGCCCATTAATACTAAAGAGCTGGCTTCTTCTCCCGGAGTCCCTTCTGTCAGGCAGGCCGCATCCAGGGCCATAGCTCAGCCCGCATCCCGGGGTGTAACTAGTACATCTACCTCATCGTCGGCCAGTGCGTGCATTTCTCCACCTCCTCTCATTCGGCAGCTGTCCATTGCCGAGTGCATGGCCAGGAAGCAGTTTTATGCCACAAGTAATCCGACAGTGCGCAAACTGAATGGTCACCTGACAAAGTTGCTGGCTGTGCAGTCTCTGCCGTACCAGCTGGTTGACTTCCCAGCTTTTAGGGAGCTAATGGCTTGCGCTCAGCCACGCTGGCAGGTCCCTAGCCGGCATTACTTCTCCAACAAAGCTATCTCCGCCCTTTACTCCCACGTGGCTGAGAATATTGGCCACTCCCTGCAGCTGTCTCTCTGCAGCACGGTGCACGTCACTGTGAACACCTGGAGCAGTGCTTATGGCCAGGGGCAATACATGTCCTTTACTGCCCACTGGCTGAATGTATTTAGTGGCAGCGAGGCAGGAACCCCCCAGCAACCGGGTCAATTGCAGTTGGTACCTCCACGTGCTTTCCAGCCAGGATTGCAGCAGACCACAAAACAACTATCCGCTTCCACCTCCACAGGCAGTCCGCCTGCTGGAGCGTCAGGGCAGCGAGTTACCCCCGCTCATTCATATCACATGTGCCAGGTGAAACGCTGCCATGTAGTGTTAGACTTAGTTTGTCTAGGCAGTAGCAGCCACACAGGCCAGCGCTTGCTGCATTACATGAAGCAGCAAATAGCGCTCTGGCTGACTTCACGGAAGCTGGAAGTGGACAAGGTAGTGAGTGACAATGGGACAAATATAGTGTCAGCGCTGAACCTGGGTCAATTCTCGCATGCTCACTGTATGGCACATATTCCTAAATCTAGTGGTGCAAAGATTTCTAAAAAATTCACTGGCCTGCGCACAGTGCTGACAAAGTCGCGGAAGCTTTGCACTCATTTCAGCCATTCATATGTATCTCGCCATGCTCTGGTGGAACTGTAGCGTCAAAACGGTCTTCCGCCACACCGCTTAATAGGTGACGTGCCGACCCGGTGGAATTCCACTCTTCATATGTTGCAGCGACTCCTAGAGCAGCGTAGAGCAGTGGACGATTTTGTCCAGCAGCAGCCAGAATCTTCCAGCATAGGGAACAGGTGCGGCTTTGATTTCCGGCAGTGGAGGCTGGTCCGAGATACCTGCACTGTTCTAAGGCCCTTAGAAGAAGCCACCAAATTGGTCAGCCAGAACAGCTGCGGTATGAACGACATAATTTCAATAATATTTGTGCTGGAAAAGACACTCATGCTCATGCAGTAGGGGGAAATGGGGGAAGGAAATCCTGGCCATTTGTCTTCCCTTGCAGAGCAGGAGGAGGATGAGGATGAGGAGCTTCAGTCAGAGGAGGGGGGAGAGGACGAAGATTTTAATGAGTGTGATGATGGCCAGGAGGAGGAGGAGACACAGTTGGAGGATGACGATGATGAAACTTTCAGGGACACAGCAGTTTCTCAGAGAGATGCTGAGATGGAAAGAAGTGGCATCTCAGGCACACTGGGCAGGATGGCGAGTTGTATGCTCACATGCTTACGAACTGACAGGCGTATCCTAAACATAAGGCAGACTGACAAATACTGGCTGGCAATGCTTCTGGGCCCGCGGTATCAATCCAACATGGGGGAAATTAGTATCATTACAGGAGAAGCTATGTAGTAACCTGGCCACAGCTTTCAGCCAGCCTCAGCCTTCTGCCAGCTTGTCTGAGAAGGAGGTCTGGCCGAGTCATCCACCTTCTGCCACAATCAGCAACAGCCAGTTAAGCCTAATTAGTATGATGCAGGAATTTTTCTCTGCAGGCTCCTAACAGCTGCTGCCAAGTGAGCAGGCCCAGATCACCCGCCTCAATGAGCAGGTTCAGGCGTACCTGCAGTCTTGCTCAGAAAGCCTCTTCTCAGACCCCATGGACTTCTGGGCAGGCAGATTACAACAGTGGCTGGAACTGTCCCACTATGCACTAGGGCTTCTTTCCTGCCCAGCCTCAAGTCTCATGTCAGAGAGGGTTTTTAGTGCAGCTGGGGGGGTGGTGACACCCAAAAGGACAAATCTGTCACCGGGCAGTGTTCAAAAAAATACCTTTATAAAAATGAATAAAGGCTGGATTACATCCGATTTTCATACTCCTCTTGCTGATGCTGGTGGTAATTAGATCAGGCCTTACAGGGCAGAATAGTCTGAGTGTCTTCCCACTGTTGCTGTCAGCCAGGGCCATAATTTTACAGCCAAATGTCTTGTGTCATGTCATGGGCTGTGCGAACCCGAAGTCTATTTCAAAACCAAACACTGTTGTCTACCTCCGCCTCCGTTTTCTACGCTTAGTAGGAGAGTAGCTGTTGTTAGTTATATATGTGTTATATATATTAAAAAAAAATATATACTGTATATTTTTTTACACTGCCTCTGCCTCCCGTACAAGTTATATTAGCAGACATTGTTATACACCACCCCAGTCTGTTGTATTTATTTTACCTATCACTCTATGCTGATATACTCCGTCCCCTACTACTACTGGCCGGGGCAGCCATAAAAAGATCATATATAATTTTTGCTGTTTAACAAAACACTCAAAACACAGGTTTTTCAACAATATTTTAGTAATAAATAAAAACTTATATTTAACAAATAAATAATATAATAAACAAAAGTAAGGAACAAAAACATAACATTACGCTGGCCTTTGCTGACGTCGGGCCATCATGTCCTGCAGCTCTTGCAGCTCCAGCTGCAGGCCACGAATGAGCCTGGAGGCAGCGTGGAGCCTGGACCCAAGGCGCCGTAATCCACCGCCGCAATAAACTTTAATGTACTGGAGCGACTTATTCTGTGACATGTATTCTGTACTGACTGAGCCTTTTGTAGTACTTACTGGACACCCATACCGCTTGGTCTTCCCATGGTCCAGGGGAAAACAGCTCCCTGTCGGTTAGAGCTACCAAAGATAAAACATACATTTAGCTCATATTTTGAAGACAGAAGGTCCACCCATTACACTTCTCCGGTAGCTGGGCTGGTGGTGTTGGAGGGGCAGGTGGGGTCCTCTCTCGCTGGGGTGGAGGACGGTGAGAGCGGCTCCTCTGTGGTGCAGCAGCTGTCAAAAATCATTAAATAATGGCCTAAGGCTACTTCTACACTAGCAGCAGCCTGGATCCGGTGGGTGAAGGGTCCCTCCGGATCCATGCTGCAGCAGGTACACGTGTGGGGCCGGAACCGCGCTCCGGCCCAAATTCACTGTAATGGGGGCGGGCCGCGGATCCGGACGCAGCACGTTAATCCCGGCTGAGAGGCAGCCGGAGCCAAAATACAACAGCACAGATTTCCACTGGTCTAATGTCTATTCCTTGTGTTCTTTAGCCCAAACAAGTCTCTTCTGCTTGTTGCCTGTCCTTAGCAGTGGTTTCCTAGCAGCTATTTTACCATGAAGGCCTGCTGCACACAGTCTCCTCTTAACAGTTGTTGTAGAAATGTGTCTGCTGCTAGAACTCTGTGTGGCATTGACCTGGTCTCTAATCTGAGCTGCTGTTAACCTACGATTTCTGAGGCTGGTGACTCAGATGAACTTATCCTCCATAGCAGAGGTGACTCTTGGTCTTCCTTTCCTGGGGGGGTCCTCATGTGAGCCAGTTTCTTTGTAGCGCTTGATTGATGTTGCGACTGCACTTGGGGACACTTTCAAAGTTTTCCCAATTTCTCGGACTGACTGACCTTCATTTCTTAAAGTAATGATGGCCACTCGTTTTTCTTTACTTAGCTGCTTTTCTCTTGCCATAATACAAATTCTAACAGTCTATTCAGTAGGACTATCAGCTAGGTCCACCTGACTTTTGCCCAACACAACTCATGGTCCCAACCCCATTTATAAGGCAAGAAATCCCACTTATTAAACCTGACAGGGCACACTTGTGAAGTGAAAACCATTTCAGGTGACTTCCTCTTAAAGCTCATCAAGAGAATGCCAAGAGTGTGCAAAGCAGTAATCAAAGCAAAAGGTGGCTACTTTGAACAACCTAGAATATAAGACATATTTTCAGTTGTTTTACACTTTTTTGTTAAGTAATAAAAATTCCACATGTGTTAATTCATAGTTTTGATGCCTTCAGTGTGAATCTACAATTTTCATAGTCAGGAAAATACAGAAAACTCTTTGAATGAGAAGGTGTGTCCAAACTTTTGGTCTGTACTGTATACCCTATGGAACACACACAAAGCATTTATAAGAGGTTTTCTAATCAAATATGGTGCCCAATATAAAAAACAAAAGCAGAAAATACTGAAGGAAAAGATGTCACAATTAAAAAACTGGAGAAATTACATAAACAAAACGTTAATAAATATATAAAAGTAAAAACCACCAAACGCAGGGACGAAATCCGCACATTACTAGACGAATATGAAAAAAATCTCACTAAACTTTATGGCTAATAGAATAAAATAACAAAGAAACAAAACTAAAATCGCCTCAATACAGGACAGACACTCAGGTATTAACCTAACATCCCCTCAACAAATAGCTAACCAATTTAAACTGTGTTACGAATCCTTGTATAACCTAAATGCGGATCATAATACCCATCAACCAGATGAAATACAAATTAAAAACTTTTTAAATACAGTTAATCTACGAAAAATTCCAGACTACAAATACATAACTATCTTAAACTCCCCCTTCAACATATCTGAAATTAATAAAACAATTCAAACCTTGAAACACAAAAAAGCCCCTGGTCCTGATGGATTTTCCAATGAATATTTTCAAAATTTTGCACATATTCTTAATCTATACCTAATGGAAATATTTAATAAAGCATCCCACGAAGGATCATTTCCAAAAGAAATTATGCAAGCCACAATAATAACAATGCCCAAACCAGGTAAAGATCCGACCCTTGTAACAAACTATAGACCCATTTCCCTAATAAATACAGATATAAAAATATACGCGAAAATTATTGCAAACAAACATCTAATATCATTCCCCTACTCTGCAAATTGCGGATCCGCAAAAAAGGATGATGTTCCGTATGGCATCCGTTTTTTTTGAAGATCCACTGTAACAATGCCCATCCTTGTCCGCAAAACGGACAAAAATAGGAATGGACATACAAATGCGGACAGCACACAGTGTTCATTGAAGTGAATGGGTCCACACTTGAGCTGCAAAATATGCAGATCGGAGGCTGCAAAAACAACGTGTGAATGTAGCCTTACCCTGTATGTTCTGTAGTGATATACGTAATGTTAGGAGGGAAAAGGTTAGGGTGAGAATTTGGCATCGGGGGGTACAGTTTTTGACTTGGGCGGCAGAAAAGCTAGGTGCACCAGCGCTTGGGGGGGGCAATCTGAACTCTTGCACCAGGGCCCATGAGCCTTTAGCTACGGCCCTGGAACTAGCCTATATTCAACAATTATATCAAGGGAACATTTTACACAATTTTTGAAGTTAAGTCAAATGTACATTATACCTAAAGCGGACTTGTACACATATTTACAAATAAGGACTTTATTAAATAATATGACTCTCAAAATTCCAAAGTCCACCTCCATTTATATATGGTCATAAAAAATAAACAATACGTGAATAAGAAAATAAGTATATCGGTTATATATTCCCAACTATCTGACATATACTTAGATACTCATACTAACCACCTCAGTAAATGGGAAAAAGACCTTAACATTAAAATAATGAAAAGCTCTTTATGCACAGACCACCATGAAGCCTACGCAAAATTATTGTTTCGATGGTACTACACACCATTTAGATTAGCGAAAATATATATTTACTCTTCGGACCTTTGCTGGAGAGGATGTGGACAAACAGGGACCCTCTTACATGTTTTTTGGGAGTGTCCTAAGATAACTCAATTCTGGACAAATCTTTATTTAGATATCTTTCGTCCACTAAGGATTGCAGTACCTTTCAGCCCAGACTTATCTTTACTGAGAATAAATATTGAATAAAAAATACATTACGCTAGTACATCATATACTTACCTATGCAACACAAACTATAGCCAGCAAATGGAAAACGGATTTGATTCCTGAAATTTCCATGATCATCCAAAAGGTTAATCTAAATTGCAGATATGAAAAAATGGCTTCTAGGAGTATAAACAAATATGTCAAGTTTCAAGAAAATTGGGATATATGGTTAAAATCACAATTTATGACACTGTTAAATGTGTAACATTAAGGAAATATACACTGTTTGTATGGGAAGTTACGGATTCATAGAGAATCACTAACAAAGCTTTGTTCTTTATATATTTACTAGCTGAAGGACCCGGCTTAGCCCGGGTCTATTTGATTTATTTCATTTACTGTTTGTGTGTGTGTGTTGTTAAAAGATATCGAGAGTGACCTCTACAGTGGCCGCCCCTTTAACAGTGACCTCTACAGCAGCCTGCCCCTTTAACAGTGACCTCTAAAGCAGCCCGCCCCTTTAACAGTGACCTCTACAGCTGCCCCCCTCGTTAACAGTGACCTCTACAGCAGCCCGCCCCTTTAACAGTGATCTCTACAGCAGCCCACCCCTTTAACAGTGACCTCTACAGTAGCCGCCCCTTTAACAGTGAACTCTACAGCTGCCCGCCCCTTTAACAGTGACCTCTACAGCTGCCCACCCCTTTAACAGTGACCTCTACAGCAGCCTGCCCCTTTAACTGTGACCTCCACAGCAGCTAGAGTGGTCACTGTCTTCACCCCAGAAAGCCAAACCTCACCAGCCATTCCCCCAAACGTGAAACAGCACCCCCAGTTCACATGAAGACACACCACTAAACATGAGGCCACGCCCCCCTGGCTCCGTGAAGACATGAAGGAGAAGCTGTCTGAGTGTGAGCGACTGAAAGGGTGGACATCCCTGTGTCTGTCCAGGCACTGCGTCGGGCGGAGAACAGGTAGGCAGAAAACTGGACTGTCCAGCCTAAAGCCGGACATCTGGCCACCCTAACATCAGCCTGCCCCTAGGGTGGCCAGAGGTCTTGTTTTAGGCTGGACAGTCTGGCTTTCAGACTCCCTGTCCTCTGTCATGCACAGGGCTTGGATGGACACAGGGATGTCGTTTTGAACAGCTCACTCTCAGCAGCAGCACTGTGCAGGCTGAGCAATGAGCTGCAGGGAGAAAGTCACCCTCCCCCCACCCCTGCAGCTGAAAGAAGGTGATTTTTCTATATTTTTAATCCCGGTCAAATGCGGCATGGAAGGGGCCTGGCCTGGCTGAGTCAGGGGCGTGACTTAGTGGGATATGTGGGGTGGGGCTTTTAAGTCCTTCTTTGGTCGATGCCATAGTAATTTAGGAGGAAGGTGGGTAGCAGTGGAAGAATACATCTTTAATTACTGCTGAACAGTAAATATGTGAAATTTACATTATATGAGGTAATGATTGATGATGAATTAGATGAATTAGTCTAAAACATAAGTTATATTTATGGTAACCGAAATACCTATTTACCATTGTCATCCACAGTGCTCTGCCTCTTTAATGCAGACCTACAGCAGTGAACTGGCTAGGTTGTCATAGAAACCTGGTGTGTGGAGATTGCCTGTGAGCTTCTATTGGCTGATAAGGGTCATGTGACAAGGCTACAATTGGCTAATGCATTTTTGGGAATATATCAGGAACAGTACGTCCTGGAGAGCTGAAAACCGTTTTAAAACCTTCCCGGACACCTGATGTACATGTGTGCCACATTTTGTGATTGTAGCTGTATACTTGTCTCCTTTAATGTAATTGTTATGTTTTTCACTGTTTAGTTAGCCCTCTAATACCCCTCTAATATTATTTGCAATTCCTCATACCTGATGGGTATAATGTTACATTCATACAGGTAAAACTTAGGAACATTTAGAGGAAGGATGCACAGTCCACATGATGCCCTGTGTGCCGAGGACTTGCACGTGCATTTATATATGTAACATTTCAATAAAAATGTATTGAACAAGAAAATGAGGGAATGGGACCCCCATTCTCAGAATCAGAGGTGGTCCAAGCATTCACCTGGACCTCAGCGACTTGTGGATAGGGAGTAAATGATAAACTTAGGAGAACCACTTTAAGAAAACTATCGGCTTAATGATCATTCAGTTTACAGTAATTGCTCTTGATCCTTCTATTCCTTATCTACCTTGATATCCACCATCTGGTATATGGAGTTTTTTATGTGAGACTGTCTGCTATGAAAAATGTTCAAGCAAAGAGGAAATTAAGAGGATTATGAACAAACCTTAACCCTAACAAACTATTTGAGGTCCAAGACAGAAGCACTGTGAAGTTGTGAAAGACAAAAAACTGTTCTATGGAAATTGTGGTGTTGTTCTAGGCATCCATAATAATACACATATCAGGGCCAGTGCAGGGCATTGCAGGGCCAGTGCAGGGCTAGTAATTTTAATCGGGCAAGGAGAGAGACAGGGAGATAGACAAAGACCTGCAGGGCCACAGTCAAGTGAAAATGTCTGGCATGGAGAAGCAAAAGGGTTCCACTTCCAGCCAGACCTCGAGCTCCAAAAAAGAGAAGGAGAAGGTGGCACAGGGCAGCAGTGTCAAAGAACATGTAGTCGCACCTTCTACTGGTGGAATTAGTAGTAGTTGGCCACTGTTCCACCAGGCTAACCCACCAAGGTGCAAAATTGTTGTAGAGGAGAAAGTGGATTAGGTAGTGGATTGCTCACTCATCTCAATCACGGCTGGATGATCTGCTTTTTTCTTCTGATACAGTATCATGTAGCCAGGGGTCAGACTCAGAACGTTCCTCCTGCTCCACCATTCAGCTCCAGCAAAGCCTGTCATTTTCTGCCTCTTCTCTGCCTTTAGTGCCCCCTCCTAGTGGTGTCCCTTCTGCATTTTTTCAAATAAAAGGCCACCGAACCCCATCACATAATCCGGAAGATGGGAGGGAAAGCCTCCCTGATGATTTTTTAGAGAGCAGTCACAGTTTGGACTGCCCGGAAGCCGAGGTTGGTGGGGAATAGCTGATATTGCAGTCAGACAAAAGTGGTGGGGAGTCTGATGATGGTGTGTTATATCGGAGGAACTGGGAGAAAAATGCTGCAGCGTACTATGCACGCCCATGTTGTCCTTCTATACGGTTTTGATTATTGGCACTCACTGGTATATATACAATACAGTACACTAATTTTTTAACATGCTTTTACTTTTCAAATGTTTTGTTACTCACCCTGCCGTATCTCTGCGTGGATCTCATTAAGCCGCTCTGGGCACTTGAACTTCAAATAGGACCATTTCCGCTGGATCTTGCCCAGGGTCCGCACAGTGTTGAAATGATGGTGCAAGCTTCGGATCACCTGCTGCACCTGCTCCTTCTTCTGCTGGTTCGGGTGTCGGTGTGTGACATCGTAATCCTGCTGGTCCATCAGCCGGATCATGTATTTAAGCTCTCCAGAGCTAAATGCTGAAGATCTCCTGGATGCCATTTTCCAAACTTCGCTCTGCCTTTGAGGAGTGCAGTTAAGTAGTGTACCTTTAACAACGCTATGTTTGTTATTAGTCCACGAAGGTTCGCAAAACCCGACCAGAATAACAAATGGTTTGGTGCAGCCTCGACTGAATAGATTTGTATTAAGATCAAATCTTTTTAAAAATTCGACGAATAGTCTGCGAAGCAAATTTTTCAAGATTCACTAATCTCTACTTAAAATGTCTAAATGTTTGTTTCATCTTTAATTTTATGCTAGCTTAATTGTTGATAGCAACAGGAATTTTGACCAGGAGTGCCCCAACTTTTGCATGCTAAAAAACTTGACATGTTGAAATCCAATATATTCAGTTCCACTTTCCTTCAATATACTGTACTAGCTTAAGGACACGGCTTCACCCGGGTTTATTTATTCTATTTCATTTAATGTTTGTGTGTGTGTTGTTAAAAGATATCAAGAGTGACCTCTACAGTGCCCGCCCCTTAACAGAAACATCCACAGCGCCCACCCCTTTAACTGTGATCTCCACAGCAGTTAGGGTGGCCACTGTCTTCACCCCAAAAAGCCGGACCTCACCGGCCATTCCCCCAAACGTGAAGCAGCACCCCCGGTCCCCATGAAGCCACACCACTAAACATGAGGCCACGCCCCCTGGCTCCTTGAAGACACGGAGGAGAAGCTGTCTGAGCGTGAGCTACTGAAAGGGTGGACATCCCTAAGTCCGTCCAGGCACTGTTAGAACAGGTAGCCAGAAAACTGGACTGTCCAGCCTAAAGCCGGACATCTGGCCACGCTAACATCAGCCTTCTCCCAGGGTGGTCAGAGGTCTGGTTTTAGGCAGGGATGTCCACCCTTTCAGTAGCTCACGCTCAGACAGCTTCTCCTCCGTGTCTTCATGGAACCAGGGGGCGTGGCCTCGTGTTTAGGGGTGTGGCTTCATGGGGACCGGTGGCACAGCTTCACATTGGGGGGAAGCTGGACAGTCCGGCTTTCAGATTCCCTGTCTTCTGTCATGCGCAGGGCCTGGATGGACACATGGGGCGTGGCCTCATGTTTAGGGGTGTGGCTTCATGGGGACCGGTGGCATGGCTTCACGTTGGAGGAAGGCTGGACATTCTGGCTTTCAGACTCCCTGTCCTCTGTCATGCGCAGGGCCTGGATGGACACAGGGATGTCCTTTTAAACAGCTCACTCACAGACAGCAGCACTGTGCAGTCTGAGCATGAGCTGCAGGGAGAAAGTAAACTTCCCTCCAACCCCTGCAGCTGACAGAAGGTGATTTTTACCTTTATTTTTGCAATCCCGGTCAGATGCGGCGTAGAAGGGACGTGGCGTGTCGGGGGCGTGACTTAGTGGGATCTGGGGGTGGGGCTTTTAAGTCCTTCTTTTGAAGGTGGCTGAATTACAGGTCGATGCCATAGTAATTTAGGAGGAAAGTGGGTAGCAGTGGAAGAAAACATCTTTTGTTACTACTGAACAGTAAATATGTGAAATTTACATTATATGAGGTAATGATTGATGATGAGTTAGTCTAAAACATAAGTTATAGTTATGGTAACCAGAATACTCCTTTAACAGTGTCATCCACAGCGCTCTGCCCATTTAAAGCAGACCTACAGCCATGAACTGGCTGTGTTGTTATAGAAACCTGCCTGTGAGCTTCTATTGGCTGATAAGTGTCATGTGACTAGGTTTCTATTGGCTAATGCATTTTTTGGGAATATCTCTGGAACGGTACGTCCTGGAGAGCTGAGACCCGTTCTAAAACCTTCCCGGACACCTGATGTACCTGTGTGCCAAATTTCGTGATTGTAGCTGCGACAATGTGGATTCCTTTAGCGGACATACATACATACACTCAGCTTTATATATTAGATGTTACTGCTGGAGATTCATGAGGCCCATACACAAGTTAAGTAGGGCCAGTTCAATTATATGTGTATGATATATAGACTGAGTCTATAGTGTCCTATATTACTTTCCTTCTGTATCTAGGTAACTAAATATTTGGCTTCTTTTGATAATGATTTTACTCTTCAGACTCTGCTCCAATCTACACAGGAAAGTTAAATGATAAGCTGCTCCAATGTCAAGCATGAAATAAAAATCATAAAACACCAAAAACATTTTAAATATATTTAGTATGAAAACGAGTTAAATAATATATTATTTTCTGATTATTCATTCCCTTTAAGTCTCACAGCAGTTTTGTCCATGCTAAACTGTTGACAGCACCTGGTAGGGGTTGAGGAGAGCAGTACAAATATATCTTTTGTGGAGCTTTTCTCATCAGTAGTGAGAATAGGTAGTGGACTGAACTTGTCACTGCAGCACTACTCTCACTGAAGCTAATGGGAGCAGTGCTTCTATGACATCTTCAGTCCACCAAAATGTAGATGAGCTATTGCCGAGCAGACAATTGATGGGGGTGTGACGTGTCAATCAGCTAGTTATGGCCTATCCTGAGGATAGGCTATCACTTGATAAAAGGTGGACAACCTCTTTAATTTCACTGACTGCAAAACAATGCATGGATAGGCCTTTTCTTATCTAAGAGATAAAGCAGATAACGGTAGACTGATACATTGTAACATACTATCAACCAATTGTGTGCATCGTCTACTGCTTATCTAGACTAGATGCAGCTATATCCACTTCTTAGTTCAGAGCAAGTCTTCCTATGAACAGGTCTGCTTAATATAAAGTATATTATAAAGTTGTACAGTTGTACATATTGCATTTACGCTTTATTAACTTAACACTAAAAAACCCTTTAATAAAAATCCTTCTTGATGATCAGTTCTTTATTCAACATTGATAGCAGCCAGATACAAGGTATATATGAATGACATTTCATATGGAACAGAAGTTGTGTCTTGAAATGTATTAATACGTTAAGACTTGCAGTTATGTGGCTCAGATCAGGATGATATTGAAATTTTAAAATTAAGTAAGAAATTAAATGCAACGGTAATGTGATATTTTATAATACGAGCTTGATTATATTACTGCCTGATCAAAGATTAATATATTCAGTGACTCATAAAACCCATAAAACTCAGTCTAATATGTAAAACACTGTGAATCGCTGGGTTTTATTTGGGCTCTTATGTGGCAGAAGGGTATTTTTTTTATTTGGCAGACATCAGGGATTGTTCCTTTTTGCCCTCCCCCCAAGTTGATAAATTTTTAAAAAGCTGCATTACATTATTTGTGAAGCGCTGTGGAATTCTAGTGATAGAATGCTTTAATCTAACAGCTCATTAACACATGAACTCAGATCGAAGTCTACTGAAACACAAGATGTAAGTGACACATTTTACAGGAGATATTTACCACTCAGTGGGTTAGGATGTTAAGACGCTGTTCTCTCCTCCTACAAGTAGAAATCAATCTCTCTTTGAGTACAGTGCAGTAATTTACCTGGTAAAGATTTTTCTAAGGAAAGGCTTGTGAAATCCTTTTAATCTGTGTTGAAAACTGGATGATAGGTCAATGATGGGGACGTTCAAAAACATTAAGTGATGATTGCTTAAGGCTGATAAAATGTCTAGGTCCAATGACTGTGTGAAGAAAGAGATTAGTGTTTTTTCATTGTAGAACAGCCTTTGCTTTCTAATTATGTCTGCTCCATAGAAAGGCCATTAAAGTTCATGTCAATATAAAAAGAAACGTATCATGTACTTACCGGTAAAGTATCATTTGGCATGTTACACATTATCAATTTTAATTTTTACTAAAGTCACTTGTTTTTCTACATTTTTACATACTATTAAGCAGCAAGTGAACAGTTGCAATACGCCAGATAGGGTATTTGCCCTGTCCTATCTTAGTTATTGTATCTGTTATATTGTGTCTGTATCTGTTATATTTTGTACTCATTTCCTATTATGTATTATGTATCTGCCATATGCTTCAGCAATGATAAGGTGTGGTTGGCATTAGGAATGGAACGTACCATTCCATCCTTCCTCTCTTGATGGGCGTGGGCAGGTCCTGCTTCTTGTCAGGAGGGGGAGCTTCATAGAGTTCTAGAAAGGGTTAGCTTTATTAAGACTAGAGTGAGGGAGCACATTAACTCCAAGGGCCTATGGACTAAAGATACAGCTCTACTGTGAGAACCACTACTCCCGGGAGACTGCCAAGTCCCAGACCATGGAAGATCTGCAAGCTACAGTGCTTACAGACAGCAGATTGATTAGCATTACAACCATATAGACTCCATTGCAGGGGAGGGGATAATAAGTTAAGAAACCCATCACCACAGGACAGGCACAAAAGCCTAAATCGCACAATTGGACACCAATAGCCATCAGGAGAAGGACTAATCTTAAGTTCTATTGTCTGCCGTCTTGCCTGCCACCATACCTCATTGTCTGAGATAATGCACAGTGTACAGACAACAGATAGATCTACTCATCCTTTGCATTCAGCAAAGAAAATGTTTATTCTACGTCTGTCTGATTCCTTCATGCCACCTTTTCACTGCACCGAACCCCAGGGAGTGGGAATTGCTGTCTGTTGAGTTATTTTGAGGGCACACCAAATTTAAACTGTTATACAAGCTGTACACTGACTACTTTACATTATATCAAAGTGTCACATCTTCAGTGTCGTCCTAAGAAAAGATATAATAAAATATGTACAAAAATGTGAGGGGCGTACTCACTTTGGTGAGATACTCTATTCACCTCATCCATTTGCTTGCAGGCCATCTTGATTGAAGCAACTACGTGATAATCTCATGCGCCGTGACATGTGACTTAATCACATCACTGTGCCCGGCCACTGATTTATTTTTCAATCACATTATAAACTGCTCATTTCCATGGTTACAACCACCTAGTAATCCACCAACAGTGCCCATGTTTGCAGACTATGGGAAAAAGCACCTGTCTCCCTGGTGGGATTGCACGTAAGTATGCATACGCAGAAGCTCCTGTCCCGGCCACCTTGTATCTGCTCTCTAGTGGTAGCCATAACCCCATGGAAACGAGAAGTGTATAATACGATGGAAAAATTAAACCAGCCAGTAAAGGAGGCAATATGGACAACCACAGTACATTAGTAAGTGACTTGTATTAGCTTTCTCTACATGATAAATGTAATTTGTGAAGTGAGATAACCCATTCTTAATGCATGATTGAAAATGGCCACCAGTAACCTGTCCAAGAATGAGTTGTCCTGCTCATATTCTAGGACATGTTAGTAACCATTTTAATTAATTTGTTAATAATTTTTTTAAGGTGCATTTTCACTGTGCCAATGAGCAGACATTTAATTTCCAATAATTGCCTGCATATCAGTGGAGATGATCAGCTACATTTACATGCAGCAATCATCTCTACTGTATGAGGACAAGCAATGGCTACTGCCATTGCTTGTCTTCATACAAATTCATTGTTTCTCTTCAGCAGATCTCTGTTTAGAACGGAAGATCAGAAGCCTAGAAACGATGATTTAGGTGTCCGCAGAAAATGTCATTTCACCTGATGAATACGCGTTTTGCTCGTTCATTGGGTGATCTATGGCACCCTTACATTGGTCGATTATTGGGAATGGAAATTTGTAGGAACATTTGTTCCTGACAATTGAAATGCAGCATTACACAGGATACGATATCAGTCACTAACATCTCCCCATGTACAGCTGAAGTTAGAAGCAGAAATTTAAATTTATAAATTACATATCTTTTCCCACAAAACTATCAATCTGCTCAGCTCCTTGTGCTCTGTAACATGCTGCTTATAGATAGGACTGCATGTGGTGACAGGTTCTCTTTAAGTGAAATCATTGACTGAACACCGGAATATTATCAGTACTGTCTTTGTATAATATTAGGAAAGAAAATTTTCTTCATCTCAAAAAAGATTTGCTGCACATTTTGAACCTAGAAAATCAATTCTGCCACCTCTTTTGTCAGCGACTTAAAAGCCTTTAACAAAGCTGAGAAAATAATAATTTCCTTTGTGACAGAACTGAACTGAAAATTCAGCTTAGAGCTTAAAAAAGACTTGCACATGGGTGCACTTTTCAAAACAGAAGATCTACAAAGTTCATGCATATTTCTGAGCATTTTCACATCAAATTCGCACCTAAAATGCATGTGTTACTTGTGGTTTTTGGTGCAAATTTTCTGTAGATCTCATCCTTGTATTTAAAAGGGTGAAATGTACACAAAAAAAAAAAAAAAAAAAATCATACAAAAAACTTACATGATGTGGATTTCAAAATCGGCACAAGAAGTCAATTTCCGCATGGAAAAAAGCAAAGTGTACATGACATTTGTCTATTCTCATTCACTTTGCAGGTCCTATATTACACAGTTTTTTGTTTTTTCGCAAGAGAAACTGCCCGGAACACACGCCGTGCGGCCCCATTGAAAATGCCTATATGTGTCCGTGCGCACGGACAAGTATAGGACATGTTTCAAAAGAGCCGCGGCACGGAGCTAGCTCCGTGCCGTGGCTCCCGGCCCCATAGAGGTGAATGCAATTTTGCGGATAGATATGGCCCCATTCAATACGGTCGTTTGAATGGGGTCTAACTCTTATCAGTGTTGTAGCAAATTCATATGGTCTACAGTGCGATGATAGGTGGTGGAATAATCTTTTGTAAAACTACCACTCCCACTCTCTTGTTTTTGGTGCTGTATGTATGTAATAGGCTTGGTTCTGGTGCTGTATTTATAAAATGCGCTTGTTTCTGGTGCTGTATTTATATAATGCACTTGTTTCTGGTGTTGTATCTATAAAATGCACTTGTTTCTGGTGCTGTATTTATATAATAGGCTTGGTTCTGGTGCTGTATTTATATAATAGGCTTGGTTCTGGTGCTGTATTTATATAATAGGCTTGGTTCTGGTGCTGTATTTATATAATAGGCTTGGTTCTGGTGCTGTATTTATATAATAGGATTGGTTCTGGTGCTGTATTTATATAATAGGCTTGGTTCTGGTACTGTATTTATGTAATAGGCTTGGTTCTGGTGCTGTATTTATGAAATGGGCTTGTTTCTGGTGCGATATTTATGATACACGCTTGTTTCTTTTGCTGTATTTATATAATGAGCTTATTTCTGGTGCTGCATTTATATAATGAGCTTGTTTCTGGTGCTGTATTTATGAAATGCGCTTGTATCTGGTGCTGTATTTATATAATTAGCTTGATTCTGGTGCTGTATTTATATAATGTGCTTGTTTCTGGTGTTGTATGTGTGTAATAGGCTTGGTTCTGGTGCTGTATTTATAAAATTAGCTTGTTTCTGGTGCTGTATCTATAAAATGCACTTGTTTCTGGTGCTGTACTCATATAATAGGCTTGGTTATTGTGCTGTATTTATGAAATTAGCTTGTTTCTGGTGCTGTATCTATAAAATGCACTTGTTTCTGGTGCTGTACTCATATAATAGGCTTGGTTCTGGTGCTGTATTTATGAAATGAACTTGTTTCTGGTGCGATATTTATGAAACGCGCTTGTTTCTTTTGCTGTATTTATATAATGAGCTTGTTTCTGGTGCTGCATTTATATAATGAGCTTGTTTCTGGTGCGGTATTTATATAATGAGCTTGTTTCTGGTGCTGTATTTATATAATGGGCTTGTTTCTGGTGCTGTATTTATATAATTAGCTTGATTCTGGTGCTGTATTTATATAATGTGCTTGTTTCTGGTGCTGTATGTGTGTAATAGGCTTGTTTCTGGTGCTGTATTTATATAATAGGCTTGGTTATTGTGCTGTATTTATATAATGAGCTTGTTTCTGGTGCTGTATTTATGTAATGAGCTTGTTTCTTGTGTTGTATGTATGTAATTGGCTTGGTTCAGGTGCTGTACTGATATAATGGGCTTGTTTCTGGTGCTGTATTTATAAAATGCGCTTGTTTCTTGTGCTTCATTTATATAATGTGCTTCTTTCTGGTGCTGTATTTATATAATGAGCTTGTTTCTGGTGCTGTATTTATGAAATTTGCTTGTTTCTGGTGCAGTATTTATATAATGAGCTTGTTTTCGTGTGCGGTATTTATATAATGAGCTTGTTTCTGGTGCTGTATTTATGAAATTCGCTGGTTTCTGGTGCTGTATTTATACAATGAGCTTGTTTCTGGTACTGTATTTATATAATTAGCTTGATTTTGGTGCTATATTTATATAATGTGCTTGTTTCTGGTGCTGTACATATGTGATAGGATTGGTTCTGGTGCTGTATTTATATAATGCGCTTGTTTCTGGTGCTGTATTTATATAATGAGGTTGTTTCTGATGCTGTATGTATGTAATAGGATTGGTTCTGGTGCTGTATTTATATAATGCGCTATTTTCTGGTCCTGTATTTATATAATGAGCTTGTTTCTGATGCTGTATGTATGTAATAGGCTTGGTTCTAGTGCTGTATTTTTAAAATGCACTTGTTTCTGGTGCTGTATTTATATAATGCACTTGTTTCTGGTGCTGCATTTATATAATAGGCTTGGTTCTGGTGCTGTATTTATGAAATGAGCTTGTTTCTGGTGCGATATTTATGAAACACGCTTGTTTCTTTTGCTGTACTTATATAATGAGCTTGTTTCTGGTGCTGCATTTATATAATGAGCTTGCTTCTAGTGCTGTATTTATATAATTAGCTTGGTTCTGGTGCTGTATTTATATTATGAGCTTTTTTGTGGTACTGTATGTACGTAATAGTAGAGATGAGCGAGTAGTGAAATATTCGAAATTTCGAAATTCGATTCGAATAGACCGCGAAATTCGACTATTCGACCAGATATCGAATCCCATTAAAGTCTATGGGGAAAAAATGCTCGCCACTTGGAAATCTCAATTCGACCACTTGGAGGTCACCAAGTCCACTCTGGAACCTCAGAAAAGGATGCCAACACTGCTGGAATGCAACTAGGACAGCAGGGGAAGCATGTCTGGGTGCATATAACGCGCCCAAGTCGCACTATTACAGCCACTATCACAGCCTTTCAACAATACACTCCAAAACCACAATATAACCTCTCTGTAAAGTGAGACCATACAAGGAAACCTTCTTTCCTCTACATTGCCATGGACCCCAAGCCAAACTAGACAAAAAAGAAGATGAAATTCTGCATCCCTTAAAATCACGTTGCCTATGACAACCACAGATGGCATAGGCAAGGGGGAAAGCAAATAGACCCCACCCCTAATTGTCATTGTGTGTGTGTGTGAGATGTGGTCAGACATGTCTTCTTTTAAAATGTAAAAACAACTCAAAAACACATGCAGAAGCCTTAAAATGCCCAAATTGTTGGCGCTTGAGATGTCCAGTGACCCGACCTGGCCCAGTGTCATGTCTAGCAGGTAAAGCAGTGGGATGTTGAGGGATGCATAGGACCGCAAAAGGCAGGAAGAGGCCGTTGGGCTGGCCAGAGGCTCATGGAAAATTTTGTGGAGGCCCAAGAGGTGAGACGTCTTAAAAATTGTGTGGAGGCTAAAGAGGTGAGACCTCTTAAAACATTTTGTAGAGCCCCAAGAGGTGAGACCTCTTAAAATTATGTGGAGGCCCAAGTGAGGCCCAAGAGGAAGACGTATTAAAAATTATGTGGAGGCCCAAGAGGAGACCTGTTAAAAATGATGTGGAGGCCCAAGAGGTGACACCTCTTAAACATTTTGTGTAGGCCAAGAGGTGAGACCTCTTAAAATTTGTGGAGGCCCAAGAGGTGAGACGTATTAAAAATTATGTGGAGGCCCAAAGGAGAGACGGTTAAAAATTATGTGGAGGCCCAAGAGGTGAGACCTGTTAAAAATGATGTGGAGGCCAGAGGTGAGACCTGTTAAACTTTTTGGAGGCCCAAGAGTGAGACTGTTAAAAAGTTATGTGGAGGCCCAAGAGGTGAGACGTATTAAAAATTATGTGGAGGCCCAAGAGGAGAGACGTGTTAAAAATGATGTGAGGCCCAAGAGGTGACACCTTAAACATTTTGTTAGGCCCAAGAGGTGACACCTCTTAAACATTTTGTGTAGGCCAAGAGGTGAGACTCTTAAAAATTATGTGGAGGCCCAAGAGGTGAGACGTATTAAAATTATGTGGAGGCCCAAGAGGAGAGACGTGTTAAATTATGTGGAGGCCAAGAGGTGAGACCTGTTAAAAATGAGTGGAGGCCCAAGAGGTGAGACCTGTTAAACCTTTTGTGGAGGCCCAAGAGGTGAGACCTGTTAAAAAGTTATGTGGGGCCAAGAGGTGAGCAATAAATATAATCATTTTTCTTATTTACGGAGCAATTCTACGGCGGTTAAGGAGGAGGAGGAGGAGGTGGAGGAGGAAATGGCACTTCATACAGATGGCACTTCACTTTTGGCTGCTTTCCACTGTTAACCTCTTAAACCTTTGTGGAGGCCCAAGAGGTGAGAACTGTAAAAATTATGTGGAGGCCCAAGAGGTGAGCCATAAATATATACATTTTTCTTATTTACGGAGCAATTCTACGGCGGTTAAGGAGGAGGAGGAGGAGGTGGAGGAGGAAATGGCACTTCATACAGATGGCACTTCACTTTTGGCTGCTTTCCACTGTTAACCTCTTAAACCTTTGTGGAGGCCAAAAGTTGAGACCTGTTAAAAATAATGTGAGGCCCAAGAGGTGAGACCTGTTAA
>ONZH01022662.1:0-21279 GCA_900303285.1 Rhinella marina
TATTAAGTGACGTACAGAATGTGTAACCTGGACAGAAAATACGGATTGGAGTGAGTGTGCTGAACTGTGACACACAGAATGGTTCCATGCAGCTGTGTGAAATGGATTTGTATCACTGAGCTAAAACAACAAAAAAACTATTTTTTTATATATCTTTTTTTATATATATTTTTTTTAGTTTTGTTTTTTTTGGAACGTGACGTGCAGAAACTATCGTAGAGCTAACTGACACCCTACTGACGGTGGCTATTTAGACTGCGATCCAGACAAATGTCGCACAGAGATTTTTTGGGATTCAAGCTATATACGTGACAGGCAGCAAAAGACTTGGTTGTATTAAGTGACGTACAGAAAGTGTCACCTGGACAGAAAATACGGATTGGAGTGAGTGTGCTGAACTGTGACACACAGAATGGTTCCACGCAGCTGTGTGAAATGGATTTGTATCACTGAGCTAAAACAACAAAAAACTATTTTTTTTATATTTTTTTTATATATATTTTTTTTTAGTTTTGTTTTTTTGGAACGTGACGTGCAGAAACTATCGTAGACCTAACTCACACCCTGTTAATGGTGGCTATTTAAACTGCGACCCAGACAATGTCGCCATAGAGATTTTTTTGATCAAGCTATATACGTTACAGCAAAAGACCTGGTTGTATTAAGTGACGTACAGAAAGTGTCACCTGGACAGAAAATACGAATTGGAGTGAGTAGACAGCTGAACTGTGACACACAGAATGGTTCCACACTGCTGTGTGAAATGGATTTGTATCACTGAGCTAAAACAACAAAAAAACTATTTTTTTATATATTTTTTTTATATATTTTTTTTTTAGTTTTTTTTTTTTTGGAACGTGACGTGCAGAAACTATCGTAGACCTAATTCACACCCTGTTAATGGTGGCTATTTTGACTGCGACCCAGACAAATGTCGCACAGAGATTTTTTTGATCAAGCTATATACGTGACAGGCAGCAAAAGACTTGGTTGTATTAAGTGACGTACAGAAAGTGTCACCTGGACAGAAAACACGGATTGGAGTGAGTGTGCTGAACTGTGACACACAGAATGGTTCCACGCAGCTGTGTGAAATGGATTTGTATCACTGAGCTAAAACAACAAAAAACTATTTTTTTTATATTTTTTTTTATATATATTTTTTTTAGTTTTGTTTTTTTTTGGAACGTGACGTGCAGAAACTATCGTAGACCTAACTCACACCCTGTTAATGGTGGCTATTTAAACTGCGACCCAGACAAATGTCGCATAGAGATTTTTTTGATCAAGCTATATACGTTACAGCAAAAGACCTGGTTGGATTAAGTGACGTACAGAAAGTGTCACCTGGACAGAAAATACGAATTGGAGTGAGTAGACAGCTGAACTGTGACATACAGAATGGTTCCACACTGCTGTGTGAAATGGATTTGTATCACTGAGCTAAAACAACAAAAAAACTATTTTTCTAATATATTTTTTTATATATTTTTTTTTTTTTAGTTTTGTTGTTTTTGGAACGTGACGTGCAGAAACTATCGTAGACCTAACTCACACCCTGTTAATGGTGGCTATTTTGACTGCGACCCAGACAAATGTCGCACAGAGATTTTTTGGGATCAAGCTATATACGTGACAGGCAGCAAAAGACTTGGTTGTATTAAGTGACGTACAGAAAGTGTCACCTGGACAGAAAATACGGATTGGAGTGAGTGTGCTGAACTGTGACACACAGAATGGTTCCACGCAGCTTTGTGAAATGGATTTGTGTCACTGAGCTAAAACAACAAAAAACTTTTTTTTTATATATTTTTTTTAATATATATTTTTTTTAGTTTTGTTTTTTTTGGAACGTGACGTGCAGAAACTATCGTAGACCTAACTCACACCCTGTTAATGGTGGCTATTTTGACTGCGACCCAGACAAATTTCACACAGAGATTTTTTTGATCAAGCTATATACGTGACAGGCAGCAAAAGACTTGGTTGTATTAAGTGACGTACAGAATGTGTCACCTGGACAGAAAATACGGATTGGAGTGAGTGTGCTGAACTGTGACACACAGAATGGTTCCATGCAGCTGTGTGAAATGGATTTGTATCACTGAGCTAAAACAACAAAAAAAACTATTTTTTTATATATTTTTTTTATATATTTTTTTTTTAGTTTTGTTTTTTTTGGAACGTGACGTGCAGAAACTATCGTAGAGCTAACTGACACCCTACTGACGGTGGCTATTTAGACTGCGACCCAGACAAATGTTGCACAGAGATTTTTGGGATCAAGCTATATACGTGACAGGCAGCAAAAGACTTGGTTGTATTAAGTGACGTACAGAAAGTGTCACCTGGACAGAAAATACGGATTGGAGTGAGTGTGCTGAACTGTGACACACAGAATGGTTCCACACTGCTGTGTGAAATGGATTTGTATCACTGAGCTAAAACAACAAAAAAACTATTTTTTTATATATTTTTTTATATATATATTTTTTAGTTTTGTTTTTTTTGGAACGTGACGTGCAGAAACTATCGTAGACCTAACTCACACCCTGTTAATGGTGGCTATTTAGACTGCGACCCAGACAAATGTCGCACAGAGATTTTTTTGATCAAGCTATATACGTTACAGCAAAAGACCTGGTTGGATTAAGTGACGTACAGAAAGTGTCACCTGGACAGAAAATACGAATTGGAGTAGACAGCTGAACTGTGACACACAGAATGGTTCCACACTGCTGTGTGAAATGGATTTGTATCACTGAGCTAAAACAACAAAAAAACTATTTTTTTATATATTTTTTTATATATTTTTTTTAGTTTTGTTTTTTTTGGAACGTGACGTGCAGAAACTATCGTAGACCTAACTCACACCCTGTTAATGGTGGCTATTTTGACTGCGACCCAGACAAATGTCGCACAGAGATTTTTTTGATCAAGCTATATACGTGACAGGCAGCAAAAGACTTGGTTGTATTAAGTGACGTACAGAAAGTGTCACCTGGACAGAAAATAGTGAGTGTACTGAACTGTGACACACAGAATGGTTCCACACTGCTGTGTGAAATGGATTTGTATCACTGAGCTAAAACAACAAAAAAACTATTTTTAAAAAATTTTTTTTTTTTTTTATTTTTGTTTTTTTTTTGGAACGTGACGTGCAGAAACTATCGTAGAGCTAACTGACACACTACTGATGGTGGCTATTTAGACTGCGACCCAGACAAATGTCGCGCAGAGATTTTTGGGATCAAATTATACACGTGACAGGCAGCAAAAGACTTTTTTGTATTAAGTGACGTACAGAAAGTGTCACCTGGACAGAAAATAGTGAGTGTACTGAACTGTGACACACAGAATGGTTCCACACTGCTGTGTGCAATGGATTTGTATCACTGAGATATAACATTAAAAAAAAAAGGGGGTTATATATGGCGATAGCTGCACTACTAGTGCCAGCCAGCCAGCCAAGCCAGGAGACAAAAAAAACATTTCTTGTAGCCCTTAGAAGGGCTGTTGGGTTCTTTGTGGGTGATTCCTGCCTAACAGAGAACTAAATGCAGGCCCTAACACTCTCCCTGAAACGCAGCAGCTCTATCCCTAAAGACATCCAGACGGCATCTGAGCTGAGCACCGCGGCCAGTCACTAGTATATTCCAGGGTCACCAGGCCAGCCAACCCCTGCTTGTGAATGACTGAGTCTCCTGGCTTGTGATTGGCTGAGTTTATAGGCGCCAAAAAAGCACGATGCGGAAGTTGCCATTTCCTCGAGCATGGCGAGGTAGTCATCCGAGCAGCGAGCACTTGCGAGTACCCTAATACTCGAACGAGCACCAAGCTCGGACGAGTATGCTCGCTCATCTCTAATCATTATATGATACTGCTCTCCTTCATCTACCAGTTTTGTCTGCCATGATGATGTTGGATCCTTCTGGCCAATACAGATCTTATGTGTATGGTTAGCTTTAGTGATAGGTTGCCCATTGGTTTCACCTTATTGATAAAATGTGTTCTTACTAAATATTCAGGGACCAGAAAGCAAGTCTGACTGGGACAAATAGAATAAATTAAATAGAGGATGATAAATGTGTGACAAAAGATGAGACAGCACATGGAATGTGAATCTCGCCAGTTTCTTTAAATGTCTTTTTCATACAAATTCGCCTTAAACATTGAACAATAAACTCCACAGTGATTCTGCATTTAGAACATTCAATTGCTTTACAGACTTTCTCAAGCACCGAATCACCTCAGTGCACTTCTTCTGTTCCATTTGAATGTGTGATGTGATTTTTACTTACTTTAATTGCATTTATTTTACTTCTAGCATCAGCAAAACACTTGAAGATGAGGTAGTTAGCACATATGTGCATTGCCAGGTAGAGATGAGTCATTTTGCAGACTCATATTTTCCAATCCAAAAACTACAATAGGGGAACGGATGTGTCTTGAATTTTCTCCACAATTTTTGTCAAAAGAAAAACTGCAAACCAAACACTGATTCATCATCTGATACAAACCAATTTGCCAATGAATTCGAGTAAACAGTGAATTAATTTATAGCGTTGAATTATCATATTGTCTGGATTATAAAGCTTTCAAAGGAAAAAAGAAAGAAAGGGTGAGATTTATCATACGCCAAAGTTTTACGCCTGTCTATGATATCCCCTGTGCTGCCGGAAGATGTGCATAATTTATTTTGAGGTGAAGGCCTTGTCATATATTAGGTGCAACAGCCACCAGTCCGTAAGACGAAAATGAAATCTACAACAAAACACAGTGGGGGAGATTTATCAAAGTGGTGTAAAGTAGAACTGGCTTAGTTGCTCACAGCAACCAATCAGATTCAACCTTTCATTTTCTAAAGGAACTGAAAAATGAAAAAATGAAAGAAGGAATCTGATTGGTTTCTATGGGCAACTAAGCCAGTTCTACTTCACACCAGATTGGTAAATCTCCCCCAGTGTTTGCAACTTTTCCTTGCCAGAAAACTGGCACATGGAGATAATAAAACTGTGATTGCGGCACAATTGCGTCACAGCTCTTGGACAAGTTAAAGAGAACATGTTACTACGAAATGCAGAGCAGCCTACAGGCAGCATGTTATAAAGGCAAAGGAGATGAAAAGATTGACGAGTGAGTGTCACTCTCTGGACTTGCAGCTCCCGTTCTGAACTTCCAGCACTGCCGGAGTTGCATAGCATTAAATGGATTTATGATGCTATATAATTCTTACAGTTCTGGAATGTATTGTATAACACTGACATAATGCTGTCAATGTTATCCGTTCCAGAACTCTAAGGGTTACATAGCATAATAAATCAATATAACGCTATGCGACCCCAGCAGTGCTGGAAGTTTAGGACGGGAGCTGCAAGTCCAGAGCGTTACACTCGCTTGTATGAAAGCGGCCAAAAGCAGAGAATTAGATACTGAAAATACTCTCATTGACAAAAGAATAAAACACCCAAATGTTGGCTTTCTGCAATATTCGGCATGCAGTTATTTACTAATGCACAGGAATGTATATTCTTTCTGTGTCCATTCCGTTTTTTTGCATGCGCATTCCATTTCCGTATGTCTGTTCTGCAAAAAAATAGAACATGTCCTATTAATGTGCGCATTACAGACAAGGACAGTACTGTTCTATTAGGGTCAAAATACAGAATGCACATGTCATCCGTATTTTTTGCGGATCCGTTCTTTTGCCATATGTCTCAGGTAAATATTAAATGATTACAGGTGTGGTCTGATCAGACACTGTGTCTTGCCACAAGAGGGCATGAAGTGTTTCCCCCTTGGCCTTATGGTTTTCAAAGTCTACTTTTGGGTAGTTTACCTCTTAGTGAGAGATTATTGACTTTTAGACAATGCACTGGAAGACATTTTGCCCACTTGACAGACTTTGAGAGGGGGCGCATCACTGGATTGAGAGAAGCAGGATGGTTGTTTCAAATATGGCCCACCATCTAGGTCGCTTATATCTAGCTGTTAGAAGTTTTTGGGAACAGTGGTTACGGGTGGGCACACATAGTGAACAGAGTCCAGACGACCTACACAGACCACCAGTAGAGAAGGTTATTTCATCTGCCAACAAATGTAAGTAGCTCCCAGAGTTTAATTCTCCACCATCCTAACACAGGTTATACATTATACATCCCTGTCTATGCCAGGACCATTTCCCGGTGCTTAGCAGAAGGAAATTGGGTATCATGTCACCCCCTTATGTGTCCTGCCATTGACAGCCAGCCACCATTGCCCTTGTTTGCAGTGGTGTTATAAATGAGAAATCTGGACTGCTATGGACTCTTTGTCTTTAACAAATAATCCAGGTCCTTTTCCCATGATGATTGGGTTTCAATATGGAGGCCGGGTCTGAGCCTTTCCATCTTGTCTTTGCTGTGGTGCAACACACTTGCCCCAACTGCTGGGTGCTGCAAGCTTTGCCAACCTTAAAGTCTGCATGATTGTGTGGGGGACAAAATGTTGCACTAGGGAAGGCATTATTACTGCCTAGGGCACTACATCTGGGGGGGGTGTCAAAATTTACCCTGGGGCCCGACACCCAGCACCCCCGCCGATCAGCTGTTTGAAGAGGAGGCGCGCGCCATATCAGCACTACCTCCTCTTCACTGTTTACATGCAGGCCGACACGGGGGTAGTGGTGAGTAGGTGTAATTACACCTCACCACCCCATTCATTTCTATGGGAAGAATCGCTTCCATAGACTTGTATGGGAGCGATTCTTCCCATTAAAATGAATGGGGTGGTTAGGTGTAATTACACCTACTCACCACTACCCCCGTGTCGGCCAGCATGTAAACAATGAAGAGGAAGCAGCGCTGATACGGCGCGCGCCTCCTCTTCAAACAGCTGATCGGCGGGGGTGCCGGGTGTCGGACCCCTGCCGATCTGATATTGATGACCTATCCTGAGGATAGGTCATCAATATATATAACTCGGAAAACCCCTTTAACGGCTTGAATTATATATGAAAGATCGTGAACCCCCAAAATCTGTAGTACCAAGCTGCAATTTCACCCCAATAACAGAAGCAAGGAGTAACAGATTGAATTATATATAAAAAATTAACAACCCCCCCATAAAAAATATGTCGTACTAAGCTGCAATTTCACCCCAATTAGACAATCAAGGATTAACGGAATGAATTATATATAAAAGAACTTCCTCTCTTTCCTGTAGTGTGGATAATGCCTCCCTATTATATTCCTACACTATCGCTTAGCTGTCCCTACACTGCTCAATAGTAATATTTTGTGAATAAATTGTTTCCTAAGTGTGTCTGTAACGTCTCTCCCTGCACTAAGTTCACTCTTTTTATAGGGCTGTGACATCACAGGGGCTGGCTTGCTGCTGATTTGCTTTCTGCATGGCATTATGGGTGATCTCTCATTCCCGAGTTTCTAACGTCCTCTTTCAGCATGTGCAGCAGCCATTTAAAAAAAAAAATATATGTTTTCTTACCACGAAGCACAAGAAAATTTGGGCCGAATCTAATTTTTCCTGAAATTCGGATCGCATTCCACTTCATCAACTTTGATTTGCTCATCTCTAACCATCACCATCAACATGGATATGCATGGGGTCCACAGCCATCACCTGAACTACCTCCTCAGGGCAGCCCAAATGGTGTGTGCTCTCACACAAGTCATCAACAGGGAGATCCTATTAACATCATCTTCCATAGGGCATTTTGGAGTTTTCTTGCCACTTTTTAGGAAAAAGGAATACGGCCAACTAAGAAGGGACAGTGAAGACAGAGAGGACTCCACTGAAAGTCTTCTCTGAGGCTGCAATGAGGAGGAACAAGAGGAAAATTGTAACCCTCTGGCTCCACAACACGTTGCCAGACAGGAGGACTGAGCCATCCAATCCTCTTTCTCCTCAACGATAATGTTGCGCCTTTCTGAAGCCAGGGAAAATTTTGATCAAAACACATCTGTGCCCACCTACCCAGCGCCACGGTAGTCTCAGTTCAGGCAGGTCCTACGCTAAACCTACCTATGCGGTTGTGCATGGTTATGGTTATGGCTATGGTTAGGAGTGCAGACCCTGCACATATAGTGTGCTGCTCCTAATTACCACTGTGTGCATCAGCAACCAATGAGAGAAGGAGCACGCAGACCTATATGTACCACCTTAATCAAGGTCGCCTCTTAGATAGATGGGGCAAAAGTGCACATGAATGCTACTCCTGGGACAGAAGCACATTCACACCTGAAGGTGCCACTCCTTCAAGACATGAAAAAAAGATACAAAAACATCCTGCACGATATGATAGTAAAATGTGCGGACATACAAGGCTACATTTATAAAGTCAAGGAAAATAATGCACTATAACAATAGATGCAAACATAACATATGGACTAAGCCTTAACTCTAATGATAAAATCTGAGACTTTTAGCCAATATTTTTTGATCAAAACACATCTGTGCCCACCTACCCTGCACCACAGTGGTCTCAGTTCAGGCAGGTCCTACGCTAAACCTACCTATGCAGTTGTGCATCTATGGTTAGGAGGGCAGACCCTGCACATATAGTGTGCTGCTCCTAGTTACCTCTGCGTGCAGATTTTATGATTAGAGTGCAGGCTGAGTCCATGTTATGTTTGCATCTAAATACATTATCACTTACAGATAATTTTGTGCACTACTCTGTGTATTGGTGTAGTATTCACCTATATGTTGGTTTCATGAAGTTCAAAAAAAAATTGGAACTGTGTGGAGATGTGGAGATTACTCTGTGGAGGTTATTCCCTCCGCCTCCTTCCCCCCACACACATACACATGAAAGGATTTCTGTTAAAAAAGAAAAAAAGAAATAAAGTAATATCCTTGCAGGTAGCTGCAAGGGGGGGGGGGAGCAGCAGCTGTAGTTGTGCTAGAATGCAAAGCCATCCTCAGCTCCCCATGTCTCACTACCTGGCTGACATCTTTCCTTGGCTGTCCCTATTCTACATACACAATTCTTCTTCTTAGTACTTCTAACCTTTCGCTTCAATGTCCCTGGCAGTAGAATACAAGCTTCTATTAACTATATATAATATATATATATTATAATTTATAAAATATATAAATATATAAAAATAAAAAATATAAATTATAAAATAATATATTATAATAATAATATATATATAATAAACTATTAACGTTATTAAAATGAATATTTTACCAAGAATCCTATACATTTTACAAAGTGTTCCCATTGTGATCCCCAAAATATTCTTTAAATTAATTAGGAAGACAATCCTTTCTTTTGTCTGGGGGCAGAGGGCAAAATAGAATCCCATGTGAGACACTGATGAGACACAGGAACAATGGGGGCTTGGGGCTACCGGATATAACAAAGTATTGGCAGGCCTCGCATGCAGCCAGGGTTGTTGAGTGGTCTACTTTACCCACTCGGAAACTCTGGGTGGATTTAGAAGAAGAATGTAGCAAGGCCCCATTGGGTTCCCTGATCTGGAAGACCAAGTCTACTCTGTTTTACACTAAGAATCTACTTAACCCATACACCCGGTATTCCCTGTCAGTTTGGCAAAACATAATTGGACGCAGATCCCCAAAATCTCCACCCACAAGTCTATTGCCTTTACTCACAGTGATTCCAAGAAAATGTAAGTCTCTTCACAGAGATATGCTTTCCAATAAATTTCTGGCAATGGCCTCACTGAGGGACATGAAGTTATCTAATGATTTATTGCCGCATTCAGACATTAACACAAAAATCTCACAACCACATCTTTCTCAACCTGGTTATAATCAACTAAAGGATTTTGCATCCTCACAGGTTCCGGATGCATATAAACTCTCGGATTATTGCAGTATATTGAAATTGGCTTTAGATCACAAACCTCTAGATCATGGCATTTCCAGAATATACTCCGAACTCCTCACTTCCACTTCCCCACCTTCACATCTAGTTAAGTGGGAAGGTGAACTGAGTAAAAGGTTTAATGAACAGGAGAAACAACAAATCATATGTAATTCATTACCTAAGATAACGGCAACCAGGCTCCGAGAGACCCATTACAAACTTCTATCAAGGTGGTACAAGACACCTGTGGTTTTGAATAGAATGAACCCGAGTATATCCAAACTCTGTTGGAGATGTGCAGAGTCGGATGGTTCGCTCTCTCATATATAGGTTGACTGTCCACCAATTGCCGCCCTTTGGGCCCAATTTAATCAGGTCATTGATAAAATATTCAACACCAAGACCAAAATTGATAAAGACGTTATTATATTTGGCCTACTTAAGGGCAATAACTGTGTCCTTAAAAACAAATTATTCCCTTTCCTCATTGGAGCCATGAAGTCGGTTATCCCACGCTACTGGCTGCAGAAAGAGGGCCCATACATGAGAGATTGGCTTACTGAAGTATGTACTATACGCAGGTTTGAAAAACTGAAATGGAGTGTTTTGGGTCACGTAGGGAGGTTTGAAAAAATTTGGTCCAAGTGGGATGTTTATTACCAAACTGAGGATATACAGTCTCTCGTTTAATATTCTTTTATTGGTAAAATTGACAATAAATATTTAAGCAGGTATTCTTCTTCTGGGAAGACGTTCGAGCAGTTCCTTTTCCCTACTCCCTCCTCCCCTTCTCTCCCTCCTATTTCTTTAACTCTTGGTTCTGTTCTTTGATTTATCTCCCGTTTATTTACGTCCCTCCTTACCTACATCATTCTGCTAGACAGATTACTGATAGCATAACATATTTGCTGACTTGCATTTATTTGGTTCTCCAATATGTGTTTTGACATTATGAATATTGCGGAAAATGTCTGCATACATGTATGCAGTAGTACAAACTGGATACTAATTGTACCTAAATCTTTCGGAGTGATGTGTTCATTCACTGTTGTTAATTCATGTTGCTCTTTTGAAAAAATAAAAATTTAAATTTTCAAGAATACAAGCTTCATTGTGATTTTTGACATTTCCTGACTCGTTTTTTCTGGCAGACACTGTAAGACCCAACCACACTCATTCATAGCCCAGCACAGAATGACTGTTGAATGAATGTTCTGCTCATTGTGCTAGGACACCTCCCTGCCTCCTGCTGCAACACTGATTGGCTTCTCTAGTCTGTCTGCCAGCCTCAAAACCAATCAAGGCAAGCCCTCACCCCCCACTTCCTTTCAAAGTCATGTGAACATCTTTCTTGTTCTTCCTTAGTGCTTTTGTCCCACTAACATGTGCAGGAAAATGGTGCTACGTGACATTTTACTAGATTCATCCAAAAGGAACCTGAAAAGTTTCACGTTTGTCTGTCATCCAAACATTTGAAACTGATGTTACCACATTCTTATAAGCAGGGGTGCACCTAGCCTTTCTGCTGCCTGAGGCGACAACTAAAACAGTGCCCCATGCCAGTTTCTTAAACAGACCCCTTTGCCACAATGAAAGCGCTCATTGCCCATGGCCCTTCCACTCAACCCCTCTTGCCCCAACCTAGTACTGCCTGAGTTGATCATCTTGAAGAAGATACAATCCAGGTAGCAATTTCATATGACAGCCTGTAGAAAAAAAAGACATGGATCGCACAATCATATGCTATGCAATTATTTATTGCTTCTAAGTATAATTTATATTATATTATTTATATTTATAAGGGCATTCACTGGGGCACTTATACGTTTTGATCATGAATAGACCCACTCACAATGTCATGATAGCCTCCTATGAGTAGTGACCAGGAAGTCCAACAACATGCCTACTATGAGGCTAAGTCTCCACGATTCTGGACCCCACTAACCCACAGGTACAGCATCACAATAACAACAGCCACAATGCAGCTTTGTACAATGTGAACAGCATGTGGATGTGTAATCTGTTTTTATTTCTACAGATTAGTATTTTTGTATTCTGTCCACTCACCTTTTTTTAAACAAGTCATATAATTGTCAATAGTAGTGCTACTCCACACATACACGATCTCCACACACACACACACACAATTTCCACACACACAAAAACTTATTCTGAAAAGTCACATGATACACCATGTATGCCAAGCATCTTTTTTCCTTGTGTTTCTATCCATAAACTTTTGAATTTGTTTTACATGCAAATCTTTAATAAAATCAATAAAAGAAAGAAAATACATTCAAATACATACATCTTCTGACATGTCTTAATCATGTATCATAAGATAACATTAAAGTAGTCTGTAAATCTGGTCAATTTTAAGAAGAAAGAGACTGATTTTCCAATGAGACTAGCACATTTCAGATGATTCAGTTACTGGAAATTTCTGACACAACATTATAAGTAGAGGCTATTCAAATTAATGGTTGTTTGCTTTGCTTTGAAGGTAGTTTTAGACATTTCCAATTTACTGAAATCTCTAAAAACTGCTGAGTTTTATTTTACTCTATGTCTCTACGGTATGCTATACACAGAGTACAACTTTCATATTTCCCTCCTGTAAAATGACAGCAAATTAAAGCTTTACTTTTTTAATTCTATTTTACATAGTAATGTAACTGCAATGGATATAGATACAGCATTTGTATCTCTTTTACAAAATTGTACACATATATGGTACAAAGGGAATAGGCATACAATTAGAGATGAGTGAAAATTTAAAAAATTTGATTTGGCTGCTTTACCGTACTTCAACAAGAAGTTCAATTCATTACAAATTGCTTTGTCACAAATAGCTTTCCATTGTATGGGGCGGGCACAATGATGAGGAATGGTGGACTTGACTCCCCCCGTCACTTAAAGGGGTTGTCCAGGTTAAGAGCTATACCCAGGATTTCACCCAGGCAGCCTGCCTGACAACAGCATTGGAGCATTTCTGTCACGAACGTTCCTGCATCATGTTGCAGGCGTTCGGCTAGGCTTTCAAAAGTGACATAATTTGACATGTTTTCCTCTTGGTTTGGTTGCTGTTTACCACACCCCTTTCCCTAAGCTGTTGTGGGTGTGGTGATTATCTTTCCCCTATTTATCCCTTCCTCTCCCAGTATTCCTTGCGGTTTATACATTCTGCTTACTTTGTTGTGTTGTTCTTGGCTGAGATCCGGTTGCTGAAATAAGTGGTATTAAGATAAGTGTCATTTTCCCTATTGTGTTTATCCTACTTTTCCCTGTTGTGGTTTTGCCTTCTGGAGTCTCCTGTTCGTCCGTCCTCTTGGAGGAATAGGTTGACTCTTTCCTCTGTCACTAGCTGCAGGGTTCTATAGGGTGATTTTGTTATTAGGTTCCTGTATATGAACTCTCCTACAACTAAGACCTGTTCATACTGGTAAATACACCAGTCGGCATTCCGCTCCGATGCACGCTGCACGTGGGAAAGGAGCAGTCTCCACACATGTAATAACTAGAGATGAGCGAGTAGTGTTCGATCGAGCTGGTATTCGATCGAATACTACGCTATTCGGCGTACTCGATTTCGTTCGAGTATAACGGCGATGGCGCACTTAGAATTCATTTCCCCTCCCACCTTCCCTGGCGCTCTTTTTCCACCAATCACCATGCAGGGGGGGTATGACAGGCACACTGAGCACGCTGGCAGCGCGAAAACGGCGTCTACATGGACTGGCTGGAAAAACCATGTGACCTCGAATATTAAAAACTCAGCTCTTCCTGCTCGTACGCATATGCTGCGTGAACTTAGTCAGGGACAGAGGCTGGAGAAGGGAGAGACAGGTTTTAGCTGTTGGACAGGCAGGAGCGTGATTAAAAGCCCTTATCAGGGCTACTATAGTGCAGTACAGTGATAGCTTTACTACAATATAGACTTTACAGAGAACGGCTGCTGTATTCAGGGATAGCTGCTGGAGTAGGGACAGAGAGAGGCATTAGTGGTGTATTAGGTGCTCTGCTACATACCAAACTATATTTGGCACTACTGCTGTGTACCTTGAAATATAAAATATATAGGCCTTATAATTGGCAACTGTACTGTGCGTTCTCTTGCAAACTAATTTAAATACCTGGTGTTAATACACACCGTCTGAACAGTTAGTACACGGCTGTGTACCTTGAACTATAAAATATATAGGCCTTATAATTGGCAACTGTACTGTGCGTTCTCTTGCAAACTAATTTAAATACCTGGTGTTAATACACACCGTCTGAACAGTTAGTACACGGCTGTGTACCTTGAACTATAAAATATATAGGCCTTATAATTGGCAACTGTACTGTGCGTTCTCTTGCAAACTAATTTAAATACCTGGTGTTAATACACACCGTCTGAACAGTTAGTACACGGCTCTGTACCTTGAACTATAAAATATATAGGCCTTATAATTGGCAACTGTACTGTGCGTTCTCTTGCAAACTAATTTAAATACTTGGTGTTAATACACACCGTCTGAACAGTTAGTACACGGCTGTGTACCTTGAAATATAAATAATATAGGCCTTATAATTGGCAACTGTACTGTGCGTTCTCTTGCAAACTAATTTAAATACCTGGTGTTAATACACACCGTCTGAACAGTTAGTACACGGCTGTGTACCTTGAACTATAAAATATATAGGCCTTATAATTGGCCACTGTACTGTGCGTTCTCTTGCAAACTAATTTAAATACCTGGTGTTAATACCCACCGTCTGAACAGTTAGTACACGGCTGTGTACCTTGAACTATAAAATATATAGGCCTTATAATTGGCAACTGTACTGTGCGTTCTCTTGCAAAATAATTTAAATACCTGTTGTTAATACCCACCGTCTGAACAGTTAGTACACGGCTGGTGTACCTTGAACTATAAATATATAGGCCTTATAATTGGCAACTGTACTGTGCGTTCTCTTGCAAACTAATTTAAATACTTGGTGTTAATACACACCGTCTGAACAGTTAGTACACGGCTGTGTACCTTGAAATATAAAATATATAGGCCTTATAATTGGCAACTGTACTGTGCGTTCTCTTGCAAACTAATTTAAATACCTGGTGTTAATACCCACCGTCTGAACAGTTAGTACACGGCTCTGTACCTTGAACTATAAAATATATAGGCCTTATAATTGGCAACTGTACTGTGCGTTCTCTTGCAAAATAATTTAAATACCTGTTGTTAATACCCACGTCTGAACAGTTAGTACACGGCTGTGTACCTTGAACTATAAAATATATAGGCCTTATAATTGGCAACTGTACTGTGCGTTCTCTTTGCAAACTAATTTAAATACCTGGTGTTAATACCCACCGTCTGAACAGTTAGTACACGGCTATGTACCTTGAACTATAAAATATATAGGCCTTATAATTGGCAACTGTACTGTGCGTTCTCTTGCAAACTAATTTAAATACCTGTTGTTAATACACACCGTCTGAACAGTTAGTACACGGCTGTGTACCTTGAACTATAAAATATATAGGCTTTATAATTGGCAACTGTACGGTGCGTTCTCTTGCAAACTAATTTAAATACTTGGTGTTAATACACACCGTCTGAACAGTTAGTACACGGCTGTGTACCTTGAAATATAAAATATATAGGCCTTATAATTGGCAACTGTACTGTGCGTTCTCTTGCAAACTAATTTAAATACCTGGTGTTAAAACACACCGTCTGAACAGTTAGTACACTGCTGTGTACCTTGAACTATAAAATATATAGGCCTTATAATTGGCAACTGTACTGTGCGTTCTCTTGCAAAATAATTTAAATACCTGTTGTTAATACCCACCGTCTGAACAGTTAGTACACGGCTGTGTACCTTGAAGTATAAAATATATAGGCCTTATAATTGGCAACTGTACTGTGCGTTCTCTTGCAAAATAATTTAAATACCTGGTGTTAATACCCACCGTCTGAACAGTTAGTACACGGCTGTGTACCTTGAACTATAAAATATATAGGCCTTATAATTGGCAACTGTACTGTGCGTTCTCTTGCAAACTAATTTAAATACCTGTTGTTAATACACACCGTCTGAACAGTTAGTACACGGCTGTGTACCTTGAACTATAAAATATATAGGCTTTATAATTGGCAACTGTACTGTGCGTTCTCTTGCAAACTAATTTAAATACTTGGTGTTAATACACACCGTCTGAACAGTTGTACACGGCTGTGTACCTTGAACTATAAAATATATAGGCCTTATAATTGGCAACTGTACTGTGCGTTCTCTTGCAAACTAATTTAAATACCTGTTGTTAATACACACCGTCTGAACAGTTAGTACACGGCTGTGTACCTTGAACTATAAAATATATAGGCTTATAATTGGCAACTGTACTGTGCGTTCTCTGCAAACTAATTTAAATACCTGTGTTAATACACACCGTCTGAAACAGTTAGTACACGGTGTGTACCTTGAACTATAAAATATATAGGCCTTATAATTGGGCAACTGTACTGTGCGTTCTCTTGCAAAATAATTTAAATACCTGTTGTTAATACCCACCGTACTGAACAGTTAGTACACGGCTGTGTACCTTGAACTATAAAATATATAGGCCTTATAATTGGCAACTGTACTGTGCGTTCTCTTGCAAAATAATTTAAATACCTGTTGTTAATACCCACCGTCTTGAACAGTTAGTACACGGCTGTGTACCTTGAACTATAAAATATATAGGCCTTATAATTGGCAACTGTACTGTGCGTTCTCTTGCAAATAATTTAAATACCTGGTGTTAATACACACCGTCTGAACAGTTAGTACACGGCTGTGTACCTTGAACTATAAAATATATAGGCCTTATAATTGGCAACTGTACTGTGCGTTCTCTTGCAAAACTATTTAAATACCTGGTGTTAATACACACCGTCTGAACAGTTAGTACACGGCTGTGTACCTTGAACTATAAAATATATAGGCTATAATTGGGCAACTGTACTGTGCGTTCTCTTGCAAACTAATTTAAATACCTGTGTTAATACACACCGTCTGAACAGTTAGTACACGGCTGTGTACCTTGAACTATAAAATATATAGGCCTTATAATTGGCAACTGTACTGTGCGTTCTCTTGCAAACTAATTTAAATACTTGGTGTTAATACACACCGTCTGAACAGTTAGTAACACGGCTGTGTACCTTGAACTATAAATAATATAGGCCTTATAATTGGCAACTGTACTGTGCGTTCTCTTGCAAACTAATTTAAATACCTGGTGTTAATACACACCGTCTGAACAGTTAGTACACGGTCTGTGTACCTTGAACTATAAAATATATAGGCCTTATAATTGGCCACTGTACTGTGCGTTCTCTTGCAAACTAATTTAAATACCTGGTTGTTAATACCCACCGTCTGAACAGTTAGTACACGCTGTGTACCTTGAACTATAAAATATATAGGCCTTATAATTGGCACTGTACTGTGCGTTCTCTTGCAAATAATTTAAATACCTGGTGTTAATACCCCACCGGCTGAACAGTTAGTACACGGCTGTGTACCTTGAACTATAAAATATATAGGCCTTATAATTGGCAACTGTACTGTGCGTTCTCTTGCAAACTAATTTTAAATACCTGTGTTAATACACACCGTCTGAACAGTTAGTACACGGCTGTGTACCTTGAACTATAAAATATATAGGCCTTATAATTGGGCAACTGTACTGTGCGTTCTCTTGCAAACTAATTTAAATACCTGGTGTTAATACCCACCGTCCTGAAACAGTTTAGTACACGGCTCTGTGTACCTTGAACTATAAAATATATAGGCCTTATAATTGGGCAACTGTACTGTGCGTTCTCTTGCAAAATAATTTAAATACCTGTTGTTAATACCCACCGTCTGAACAGTTAGTACACGGCTGTTGTACCTTGAACTATAAAATATATAGGCCTTATAATTGGCAACTGTACTGTGCGTTTCTCTTGCAAAACTAAGTTAAATACCTGGTGTTAATACCCACCGTCTGAACAGTTAGTACACGGCTGCTGTACCTTGAACTATAAAATATATAGGCCCTTATAATTGGGCAACTGTACTGTGCCGTTCTCTTGCAAACTAATTTAAATACCTGGTGTTAATCACCACCGTCTGAACAGTTAGTAACCTCGGCTGTGTACCTTGAACTATAAAATATATAGGCCTTATAATTGGCAACTGTACTGTGCGTTTCTCTTGCAAAATAATTTAAATACCTGTTGTTAATACCCACCGTCTGAACAGTTAGTACACGGCTGTGTACCTTGAACTATAAAATATATAGGCTTTATAATTGGCAACTGTACTGTGCGTTCTCTTGCAAAATAATTTAAATACCTTGGTGTTATACCACCGTTGAACAGTTAGTACAACGGCTGTGTACCTGAACTATAAAATATATAGGCTTATAATTGGCAACTGTACTGTGCGTTCTCTTGCAAAACTAATTTAAATACCTGTTGTTAATACACACCGTCTGAACAGTTAGTACACGGCTGTGTACCTTGAACTATAAAATATATAGGCTTATAATTGGCAACTGTACTGTGCGTTCTCTTGCCAAAACTAATTTAAATACTTGGTGTTAATACCCACCGTCTGAACAGTTAGTACAACGGCTGTGTACCTTGAACTATAAAATATATAGGCCTTATATTGGCAACTGTACTGTGCGTTCTCTTGCAAACTAATTTTAAATACCTGTTGTTAATACACACCGTCTGAACAGTTAGTACACGGCTGTGGTACCTTGAACTATAAATATATAGGCTTTATAATTGGCAACTGTACTGTGCGTTCTCTTGCAACTAATTTAAAATACTTGTGTTTAATACACACCGTCTGAACAGTTAGTACACGGCTGTGTACCTTGAACTATAAAATATATAGGCTTATAATTGGCAACTGTACTGTGCGTTCTCTTGCAAACTAATTTAAATACCTGTTGTTAATACACACCGTCTGAACAGTTAGTACAACGGCTGTGTACCTTGAACTATAAAATATATAGGCCTTATAATTGGCACTGTATCTGTGCGTTCTCTTGCAAACTAATTTAAATATACCTGTTGTTAATACACACCGTCGAACAGTTAGTAACACGGCTGTGGTTACCTTGAACTATAAAATATATAGGCTTATAATTGGCAACTGTACTGTGCGTTCTCTTGCAAAATAATTTTAAAATACCTGGTGTTAATACCCACCGTCTGAACAGTTAGTACACGGCTGTGTACCTTGAACTATAAAATATATAGGCCTTATAATTGGCAACTGTACTGTGCGTTCTCTTGCAAAATAATTTAAATACCTGGTGTTAATACCCACCGTCTGAACAGTTAGTACACGGCTGTGTACCTTGAACTATAAAATATATAGGCCTTATAATTGGCAACTGTACTGTGCGTTCTCTTGCAAAATAATTTAAATACCTGGTGTTAATACCCACCGTCTGAACAGTTAGTACACGGCTGTGTACCTTGAACTATAAAATATATAGGCCTTATAATTGGCAACTGTACTGTGCGTTCTCTTGCAAAATAATTTAAATACCTGGTGTTAATACCCACCGTCTGAACAGTTAGTACACGGCTGTGTACCTTGAACTATAAAATATATAGGCCTTATAATTGGCAACTGTACTGTGCGTTCTCTTGCAAAATAATTTAAATACCTGGTGTTAATACCCACCGTCTGAACAGTTAGTACACGGCTGTGTACCTTGAACTATAAAATATATAGGCCTTATAATTGGCAACTGTACTGTGCGTTCTCTTGCAAAATAATTTAAATACCTGGTGTTAATACCCACCGTCTGAACAGTTAGTACACGGCTGTGTACCTTGAACTATAAAATATATAGGCCTTATAATTGGCAACTGTACTGTGCGTTCTCTTGCAAAATAATTTAAATACCTGGTGTTAATACCCACCGTCTGAACAGTTAGTACACGGCTGTGTACCTTGAACTATAAAATATATAGGCCTTATAATTGGCAACTGTACTGTGCGTTCTCTTGCAAACTAATTTAAATACCTGGTGTTAATACCCACCGTCTGAACAGTTAGTACACGGCTGTGTACCTTGAACTATAAAATATATAGGCCTTATAATTGGCAACTGTACTGTGCGTTCTCTTGCAAACTAATTTAAATACCTGGTGTTAATACCCACCGTCTGAACAGTTAGTACACGGCTGTGTACCTTGAACTATAAAATATATAGGCCTTATAATTGGCAACTGTACTGTGCGTTCTCTTGCAAAATAATTTAAATACCTGGTGTTAATACCCACCGTCTGAACAGTTAGTACACGGCTGTGTACCTTGAACTATAAAATATATAGGCCTTATAATTGGCAACTGTACTGTGCGTTCTCTTGCAAAATAATTTAAATACCTGGTGTTAATACCCACCGTCTGAACAGTTAGTACACGGCTGTGTACCTTGAACTATAAAATATATAGGCCTTATAATTGGCAACTGTACTGTGCGTTCTCTTGCAAACTAATTTAAAATACCTGGTGTTAATACCCACCGTCTGAACAGTTAGTACACGGCTGTGTACCTTGAACTATAAAATATATAGGCCTTATAATTGGCAACTGTACTGTGCGTTCTCTTGCAAAATAATTTCACGGCTGTGAAGGCAAAATATTGTAACCAAAAAAAAATAAAATGCGGAGGGGGGGCTAGCGGAATAGGACGTGGACGAGGACGGGGGCGCGGAAATGCTGTTGGGGGCCTTGTTGAAGCCAGTGGGGATACAATGCGTGCTGGTGAGGGTCAGCCAGGATCCCGCTCATCCAGAATCCCTGCCTTTATGGGACAGTTAAGCAGGGGGCGGGTTACACCGCTGTTGAGGCCTGAGCAGGTTGAACAGGTGGTGCAATGGATAGCCGATAGCGCTTCCACACAGTTGTCCACCAGCCAGTCATCCACACACAGTCTCACTCTGACCCTCCTTCCTCCACACCTGGCCAACAGAGTCATCCCACCATTGACCCCTCCCAGGAGCTCTTTTCGGGTCCTTTTTCAGATGTGCCGGAAGAATCCCAGGAGCTAGCAGAGGAATTTGTTTGTAGTGATGCCCAAACACTTGAGTTTTCGCCATCTCCTGCTGATGTGGACCCTGAGCCAGCATCTGTTATCATGAGCGATGATGATGATGAGACGCAGTTGCCATCAAGGGAGGCTGTTGGAATGTCCAGTGGGCAGCAGGAGGAGCAGAGTGAGGAAGTGGAAGAGGAGGTGGTGGATGACGAAATGACCGACCCCACTTGGCCAGGGGTGATGTCCAGCGAGGAAAGCAGTGGAGAGGTGGTGGTCTGCGCAGCACCGAAAAAGGCAGCAAGAGGCAGAGAGGCAGAGGGATGTCCAGAGGCAGAGGGATGTC